>CM058041.1:16622573-16774268 GCA_030169165.1 Centaurea solstitialis
GATTTGGGTTTTTTGAGTTGCGATTGCGGTCTCAAAAGGAAACATGGAGGAGGGCATCGAGAAAGAAAAAACGAGCCCCCGGCAAACGGCTCGATCGACGGAAAACCCATCACAGAGGATTTGGGCCCTTATATGACTGAAGCTCTTGCGGCCCGTGGGGCCACCTCCGGCAAAGGTCTGTACAAGGCGCTAAAAATGCAAAGCCCCCCCTTTCGACGGACCGGCTTTCAGCGATGCAGGGCTCTTCGGGGTCTGCCCGGGGTTTCCCGGGTTGGGGTTCATGGCAGCAAACGGCGCCATTTTTTTGGAGGCGTTTGCCCGGTGAAAAAGGGGTGCATAAATGGGATTTCGATATCAATAAAGGGGAAAGCCAATACATAACCTTACGCAAACGCTGGCCGAGCAAAGTAAAAACCCCCGGGTTAGGGTTTAAACCCGGGTGTCGACGTCCGGAGTCGGTCCAACGTCCCATTGGTGGGCTGAACCACATCGGGCTCAGGCTCACGGAACTCGCGAAATCCCTCGATTTGGACTTCGAGTTCAACGCAGTGGCGGCAGATACGGCAGTGATCCAACCGGAGACGCTCGGTTGCCGCCAGGGCGAGGCAGTGATCGTCAACTTCGCGTTTCAGCTCCACCACATGCCAGACGAGAGCGTTTCGACTGTGAATCAACGGGACCAGCTCCTCCGGATGGTGAAGAGCCTGAACCCGAAGCTAGTGACGGTTGTCGAGCAGGATATGAACACGAACACGGCCCCATTCTTGCATCGGTTCCACGAAGCGTACAGTTATTATTCCGCGATGTTCGATTCGCTCGATGCTACGCTTTCACGGGAGAGCCAAGAGCGGGTGAACGTTGAGAAGCAGTGTTTGGCTCGGGATATCGTGAACATAATCGCGTGCGAAGGGGAGGAGAGGATCGAGCGGTATGAAGTGTCGGGAAAGTGGAAGGCGAGAATGACGATGGCCGGGTTTCGGCCGTGCCCGATTAGTCGAAACGTGGATGATACGATCCGGAAGCTGATAAAGGAGTATAGCGATCGGTATAAGATGAAGGTGGAGACGAATACGATCCATTTCGGGTGGGAGGATAAAGTGTTGATTGTTGCTTCGGCTTGGAGGTGAGATCAGGTTCGTTTTGCGGTTCAAATCTGGAATCTTGGGTTTGTTGAAATGGGTTCGGTTCGGTATCTTAGGTCCTGAAGAAACTGTGTTGAGCATGTGGTTCGAACTCGGTGATTATCCTAATCGAAAGATGTTCGATGTGTTTGTTGTACGACATTAACTCTTGATTTTAGGTTCTAATGTAACTTTTAATTGCCTTTTATGTATTCATCTCGTTAAATCGTCATAGCAACGAACTGCACAACTATCACGACCAGAATTTGTCAAAATTTTGGGGCCGTTTACTAACTCTTACCGGCTAAGTATTGAGTCGGGTAAGTGTTATCCCAGGAAAATGTTGTCCGAGTAAGAGTGTTTACCAACTGTTTTTTGGTAAGTGTTTGCCAACTAAATAAAATACTATTTTAACCTTTTTTTGCAATCGTAAGTTAAAAGAAAGACATGGTAAAAAGAAGGGGCACATATGAAGTAGTCATATCTAACCCGAGTAAGCATTATTTTGACGTTGGCTTGATAACCTGACTACTATTGACCGGTCAACACCAAGTAAATAGTCCCATTAGTTTTGGTTGGGCTTGGTCTCAGTCCCGTGCGATAGACAAAAGATTAGGACTGGTTCTAGGCCCAACAACATGTTATATCACACCACATGTCCCTATAAATGGTCCCAAGAGTTACCGTTCTCGATTTGATTTAATGTGTGTCACCACAAGGCATCGTAGTAAAACTTACATATGACAATAACGTATGGATGGTTAACAATTGTGGAACACAAATCGCTATACGTGAATTGTTAAAATTATATATTATTTATTAGACTTTTGTATTTTGTAACAATAATTAAATTAAACTACAAAATTTCTAGTTTGTCGGTTGTAACATTTTCAATCACTACCTTTTAAAAGTGGTGTTGTTAAATGGACCCCATTTGACTTTTTGTTCCTCTCACATAGATGTAGACCCCTCCTATACTAGGTCTCACCTGTACACTCACGAAAATCATCTATTTTTTTCTTTATAAAGGGGTCCATTTATAATTCTCCTTTAAAAATTACAAGATGATCATTATTGGTATAAAAACATCTATATTTGTTCCTCCGTATAACAGCCGTTAAAAATAGCTTCTTTAAAAAAAAATGAAATTTAATGAATAATGGCATCAAAGTCTTTCCATATTTCTTGTTTAGTTTTCAAAAAAATGAAATCAACTAAAATGTTACTAATCATTTATCATAAATAAGATGCACATACATAGACTAAAGGTGATCATTTGCATATTTGAAGTATATCTAACATAATTTTCTTGTCTAACGGGTGTAATCTAGCAAACCCGTTTGTGAGCTAATGGACTCGTCCATACCCGTCTTATAAACGGACCGGGTTTGCCCATGGGCTAATGAACTTATTTTTTTACTTGAAAAACAAATTTCATACAGAATCATAAGCTATATAAAATCATATACATTACAAAGGTTATTTCCAATATAAGATGAGGTGTAAAAGATATTAATATGCATACCCTATGAATAAAAATAGTTTCACAACATATGAATCATTAACATTTCTCTGGAACAATTTATCAATTTCAAAGTCTTAGTTTTTTCAATAAGAATTATTTATCCATCAGATATTTCAAGATTAAGATTTGGGACATATTATGTAACACATCACATATATTATATTTGGATGACATATGGTAGTTACATGAGATCAATGGTTAAAAAGTATTTTTTAATAAATTTAATCTGAGAGAGCTAAAACTTAATTTTAAAATTGACAAGAATGTAATCTAAGCAAAGCCGAGACGAACCTTAGGTAGCGTTTGGTTCGCGGAATGGAACTCGGTGGAATTGGAATTCGTCAAGGAATTTGACTTTAAAGGAATTGGAATTGGAATTTGATGGAATTTGACCACACATTTTGGTCGTGTTTGGTTGGAGGGAATTGGAATTGGAATAGGAATAAAAATGTAAAAAGTAAGGTGAGCAAAAACCAAAATTGAACCGAATCGAGAAAAAAAGAAACAAAAACCGCAACCGAAACAAAAAAACAAATCCAACATCGAAAACGGTTTGGTTTCGGTTTTGGTTTCCATCTCGATTGAAAAAACCGAACCAAGTTGAAAACCGAAATCGGTTCGATGTCGGTTTTTGTTTCCATCTCGACCGGAAAAACCGAACCGGGCCAAAACCAAAATCGGTTCTATTTCGGTTTTGGTTTCCATCTCGGCGGAGAGAAACCGAGCCGAGCCGAAAACCGAAATCGGTTCAATTCCATTTTTGGTTTGCATCTTGACCGGGAAAAGTCGAGCCGAGCCGAAAACCGAAATCGGTTCGATTTCATTTTTGGTTTGCATCTCGAACGGGAAAAGCCAAGCCGAGCCGAAAACCGAAATCGGTTCGATTTCATTTTTGGTTTGCATCTCGAATGGGAAAAGCCAGGCCGAGTCGAGCTGAAAACTGTAATCGGTTCGATGTCGTTTTTGGTTTCCATCTTAGCCGGGAAAAAACCGATCCGAATCGAACCGAACCGAACCGGAAACGGTTCGATTTCGGTTTTGATTTCCATCTCGACCGGAAAATTCGAACCGCACATACTTGGTTTTCCCAAATACCTAACCGCTTTATATATACGTATATAATTTGATTATTTAATTATATATATAATTTAATTATTTAATAAATAAGTAAACCGAGACCGAACCGAACCGATAAAAGATTTGGAATGAGAGAACGATGGATGGAGATGGGAAAGCCATAGATGAAGAAAATGAGAGAGAGGATGGATGATTCCAATGAATTCCATAGGATTTGGCTTGGAATGGCAAATTCCTTGATTCAAGGAATTTGAAGGAATTCGAAGGATTCCTTAGTTTTCATTCCGCGAACCAAACATCAACATGGAATTTGGTCAATGGAATTCGTGATTCCAATTTCTTCGAATTCCATTCAATTTCGCGAACCAAACGGCCCCTTAGACTTTACTTTAACTATATTGTCGAATTGTCGACTAACAATTTTCACATTTTATAATATCTCAAAGATATTTTTGGGATCATAATTTTGTTTAACATATTTTACTTTATAGCATTCAATTTTCGTGAGAAGGCGGGCGTAGGGTATATATATATCATCATCCATGGCAGCAAACCTAAAGAAGTCTCTAGAAAGGGCGTTGCAAAAATCAGCTAAGAGAAGAAATGTCTCGAACGTTGGTGCAGCCGGTAGGTCAGAAACGACTGACGAACGTAGCCGTGGTTCGTCTCAAGAAACATGGAAACCGATTCGAGATTGCTTGTTACAAGAACAAGGTCCTTTCATGGCGCTCTGGCGTGTAAGCAACCATTCGAAAATACTTCACTTTTTGCACTATTTATTGGTTTAATCTCTTGATTATTGATTAAAATATGATTGGAATACTTATTATATGGTACCGTAAATGAAATATTTATGTATATAGGGTTTGTGGTTGAGTTGTTTGATTTATGGTTTTGTGTTATATGTGTTTGTGTTTGATTGGAAGTGTGAGGTATATGCAGAACATTAGGGTTTTAATTTTTAGATATTTAACAAATTGGATGAACAAATTTGTTTAGATAATTGTGGGTTTTAGCTTGATTTTTACATCTTGTGCATATTTAGTAATGGTCTTAAGAGCTAATGCACAAGAGTTGCTGCTATGCTATCAATTTCTTGAGGATGTTTTGTATTTATCTTTGCTTGTGTTTTACTAGGTTAATTTGCACTTGTAGATGAGATAGTGTAATCAAAGGATGGAGGGAGTGAGGTAGTCATTGATTGTGTGAAGATAAGGGCACTAGTGGAAATTCTAGAGTTCATTCAGAAATTTATGTTTTATTATTCCGGAACAACCTTATACCTTTGGGTAAAGTTATAGAGGTAAGGTCTGCATACATTTTATCATCCTAGGCCCTACTTTCGGGTGTGATATGATGAGTTTCTTTTGTTTGGTTTTATTTTGGAAAAGAGCATGTAATCATTTATGAATAATACAGCATAATTTGGATAAATGTTGTATGCCATAGTATTTAGATGGTTATTAGAATAATTATGAGCTTTGTCATTAAGAATTATTGTTAGCTTGGTGGTTGGTGTAATTGTAAGAAAGTGCAATTCATTAGGATCATACGAAGTGATTGATTTTTCGTGAACTTGGCTCCTATGACCAATCTTTTGGAAGGACAGCTTTTCATCTTTCACCTTTCCTTCCTATTCTGACCAGTCTGTTTCCTTTTTGAATACAAATCCATCAAGGACTTGGGGGCTTATATTCTTTATTAAATATTTCCTCCAGAGAAATCATACAGTACGGATTTATGTGGCTTGTATTGAGTTATGAACTAACTCAGCTGTTTTTAGATGATGGGTAAACTGATGTTTGTCGTACTACATGTCTGTATGAATTCAGAGCATAAAAATGGATTATCTATTGCCTTTAAAATGGCTATCCGGTGCTAGTAAGAGACCATATAGTGTTCGTAGTACAAGCTGGAAACTGGCATTAAAATAGGTGGGGAATTTGAGGGTTGTGATCTGTAGTTATGTGGTCTCTACATATATGTATTCCCAGAGATGAGCTTGACTGCTCTTTGACACATTTTCTTTGATAATTATATTCTCATAAAGATAAATATATTTTGTTGTGATGGATGCAAAGTGACGGTTTTGAGCGTTTAGTTACAAACAATTATGCATACAGGGTAGTTCATAGAAATTTAAAGTTAACCGACTATAAAACTTACAAGTAACAGCTAGTTTTTAACACCTAATTTCTAAGTATCTAAATTCTAAATAAGTATTTGTAAACAACTATAATGCTAAAAATGGTGTAACAATTTGAAAGAGGAGCTTTATTGGTAGTGGATGGGGATCCCAAATATAAAGAAAACAGAAGGTGGCAATTAAAAATAAGTGGGGAATTCAGGTCAACGAGGGAAACCATGTAGGAATAAATTGGATTAGGATATTGGGCTTACATTAAAACAAAAAAAAAAAATGAGAGTGAGCACATGCACTACCGAGGGCATAACAAGATGCTCTAAATTTGTAAGGGCGTTGTTGCATGTAAAAACTTCCCTCCCTAAAAAACGCCAAGAGTCCCTGGTGCACTGGCTGCCTTTTTAGGCCTGTTGTTGGCTAAAGAGGGAGTTTACTCAACAACTGTTGCGTTTGCGACACCTCATGGAATTTGGTGGTGACTTCTACTGTATTTGTTTCAAAATGCATTCTAAATGTTCATTTACAGGATATCAACAAAAATCAGAAAGCTTTTATAATGGGATATGATTATATGAACTCTTACAATCAAATGTTACTCTACGCCTAAACTACATGCAAATCCCATTGTCTGTTTTCTAGCTTACTTTCTCTCCACTAGAATAATTTCGAACATGATTTTCTTGAAGAAGCAAAAACCCAAGTAACACCGTTTTCTAGTTTTTTGGATAATGCTCTAGCTTTTGTTTATCTTCATGGATAGTCTAATGTACATTTTGTTTTCTAACCATGGCAGCAAAATAAGACAATAACATAAGATTTATATCTTCATTGTTTTTTTGGCCATCTTTTGTCTGTTAGAGATTTATATCTGCTAGTCAGTTGTCTTTATTGCCTGATTTTACCAAGTATGATAATTTGATTTTCAAAATTTTGGTGCTGATATTTTGCAATGCTCTCAGTGAGAAAGATCTGGATGAAGTGTTGCAATCACACACTGTTTACACAAACGTTGGGAAAGGAGTTCTTGCCAAGTCTAAAGATCTAGTGGCGGCTTTTGGGATGGATGATCAGACAAAAATCTGTCTCGAGGTTAGCGAAATATAATCTCAGTTCATTCAACATTTTCATTTTTTATAACTATCTTTGGTTGGAATCAGAGAGGGGTTTCCTGTCTAAATGGAAAATATTATTGTAACAGATTTTGGAGAAAGGAGAACTGCAAGTAGCTGGAAAAGAGAGAGAATCACAATTATCGAATCAGTTTAGGGACATTGCAACTATTGTCATGCAAAAGACTATCAATCCTGAAACACAGCGCCCATATACTATAAGCATGATTGAGCGTTTGATGCATGAAATTCACTTTGCTGTAGATCCACATAGCAATTCAAAGAAACAGGTAGTTCCTTCTGCTGTGCTGCATATTGATGGGTGAAGTCCTTCATAGATAAGGGAACTATGGACTTCTTTCTTCTCTCTCTTTATTGCAAATCCATCTCCGTTCTCTTTGCTATTTCTGTGTTATTTTGTAATTTTGTGCTAACATTAGCGAATTGTTTAGTTTGTGTTCTATGATTCAGTTACCATTAATGCAAAATGGGATCATATGATTTTGACCATATTATCATTTACAGGCATTAGATGTCATCCGGGAACTTCAGAAGCATTTCCCGATAAAGAGGTCTCCGATGAGAATAAGATTAACTTTACCACAAACGAACTTCGAGTCTCTTCGGAGAAACTCACCGAGTGGAAAACAGTCACTGTTTCTAAAGATGTAGCTGGAAGTCAGGTTTCTATTGTAAGTCTACATTCCAGACCCTTGGGCATTAATTTCCAGTTTTATGTTTTGCGTTTACTTGGATGCATTTAGTTATTGCTATGTGCATTTAGAATAAACCAGATTTGTAAAAAAGGTATATTGCTTGTGAAAAAATTAAGTTAGTGTAATGGACTATGAGGTATCTTACACGACGGTTGTGCTTTCAAGGATGGCTGCTTAGCACAAGTCCCTTCTATGTATTTTAGATCGTCCTAATTGTGGGTTGGCTATACCACAAGCACTTGTAGTCCTATGAGATACCTAGATAACCATCATCCATCCTCCATATATATGTAGCTCTCACACTTTTAACTCACTGCTAAGAAGTGGAGTTTCAGTTAATTGATGTACTATTTTTTGAAGCCAATCTTTTGTTGAAGTACTTTTATGTTTTCTCATGGATTGGAGTATAGTTGGAAGGAGTATAAGATGAAGATCTTAATCTATTGTCATGAAAGGCGTTTATAGTCTCTGATATTTAGGTGTCGTTTGTTTTTTAAGAGGTCTGAAGTCCGAAGTCTAAAAAAAAAAGAGGGAATGGGGTGCACCTCTTAAAATTTCAGAGGACGTTAAGAGGTTTTCAGACCTTTCTTAAAAATAAAACAAACAGTCTCAAGTCTGCAACCTTTTAATTTTTAGACTTAAAGAGGTTTCAAGAGGTATTTTTTGAAAAACAAACAGCCCCTTAGTGTAATTGAAATAGTTGAGATCAATGAAAGACTACATTTTGTTTGGAAAATAGGGGAAAATAAAAAACTGATGAGGCCTCTGGCATGTAGCTCAATTGGCAAAGGGGTAGGGCGACTTCGCATAAATAAATGAGAGTTCACACATTTCAATTTTTCTGTCTATTCTTTCTGTTCCCATTATGGATTGTGGCTTTCATACTCGAATGTGCCTGCATATAATGACATGTCTGGATCCAGAGAGGGATGGAATGAAGAATGAGCTATTATATATGTCCCAGTTGTCGGCTTTCTTCATCAGGATTCCTTAAGATGTGCACTTGGACATTCTGCTTTATACTTTCTTATTAAGTTTTCCTGTTCTAAAGAAACGAAAGAACAAAAATGTTGGTTATCAGTTATAAAGTTTGATGTAGTGAGAGTTAGGTCATTTTCTATTTTATGGAAGTGCTCTACAATAGATCTTATGCGATGGTAAATTTGGGCTGTCTTTATATTTATCTTTGGAAATACTATGTGGTAACTAGATATTAAGCATGGTGTGTAAAGAACATATTTTGTAATCTTGATAAATACTTCTACAATTCTCCATGTCCCTTGTAAATTACAACAATATCCAATTTTCACCGGTTTTATTAAGGTTTCAAAATTTCCTTCCTCTTCAAATAATCTTCAGGCTAAAGTTGTCTTGTTTGCCTGTACCATTAGAAATTATTGTTTCTTTTCACTTTAGACCACAAGATTCTTCTATTTTTATTGTTGAATTTGGAGGTTTAACTAGTGGTCGATATTGTTATTGGAAACTGCATGTAGCTCACCCCGAATGATGCTTTCTAGAAGAGTTGGAGACTATGTATATATTATTTTTAACCTCTGAAAAAACACCTCTGGATCCCAGATTCATAATCCGTTCCCGGCTGGATATTAATGAGTATTTGCTAGCATAGTATATCTTCACTTGAAGCCATAAAACCTTAGATACTGTAGATTTCTTGGTTTCAAGGTAGAGAGGAAGGAAATACAAGAGAGAATCTATTAAGTATTAACTAGCATAAATAGTTCATATGTTGGAAAAAGAAAAATCGAAACTTTTGCATTATACCACATTGGTGAAGAATTCGCCTTATAACAATTTTCTACTTGTATAGTTGTATTACATGTTTGCTTGCTTGCACACACTGTTTTAGTCTCTCTTCCAGCTCATTCGACCTTTCTACATGAATTATGTGAAGAACATGCTATATTTCTGGATTACCAATAACCTGCTACCTCCGTCCCAAAAATAAATGTCCATATTTGTATTTGTTTTATTCGTCTCAACATAAGTGCAACTTTTAGAGATGAGTGCCTAATTGCCATGTCTACCCATAATTATAAGATGGAAATTCAGTGGACCCACTATTATCAAGCAGTAAAATAGGGATGGCAATTGTGGACACGACACGAACCCAAGATGAAAATAAACGGGTTTGGGTTG
Source organism: Centaurea solstitialis (assembly GCA_030169165.1). NCBI lineage: Eukaryota > Viridiplantae > Streptophyta > Magnoliopsida > Asterales > Asteraceae > Centaurea > Centaurea solstitialis. Next base: position 16,632,425 of record CM058041.1, read on the forward strand.
AGTTTTTTGACCCGCCAAGCCGTTTATTTTGCGGGTCGTGTTCGGGTTGGTATATGGGTCAGCGGGTCATCCCGCCAACCTGTTTATCTATTTTTAATATGTTTTTTACATTTTTTGTAACAAAACGTTTATTCTTTTAGAGTAAACCCTAACCCGTTTATGACCCGCCAACACGTTTTATGACACACAACCTGCAAACCCGTATAGTTACGGGTTGTGTACGGGTTAAGCGTATACACGTTAGGGTTGATAAACACGACTCGAATTAGTTAAACGTGTCGTGTCTGGATTGAGCCTTTCTAACTTGCCAACCCGAACATGACAACATTGCCACCCTTGGGTAAAGTTGTCATCTAATCTAAAATTGTGTCCTTTTTATTGTGGATATTTATTTTGGGATGGAAGGAGTATTTTATTTTCGTTTGCTCACACCTATACCTTGTGCACAAGCCAAGGATCTTCACGAGAACAACCTCTTAATCCTAGTCATTGAGGTAAAAGGCTATAATGGAGTTGTGTGTAAACGGTCTTTTTGAATTTTAAATGATTTTGTCGAGCAGGTATGTGAAATGGACCCAGGATTATTCCGTGATTGTGATGCATTGGTTAGGAATCTGCAAGGGAGGTCTGAAATTCTAGCTATCTCGGTACATGGTGAAGGTGATATCCATGGCGATCGTTATGAGGGTCATGAGGAAGTACCATCATCGTCAATCCAATCTAAAAAACCGACACCAGAAGAGGATGTGGTCGTCCAGTTAAGTGAGAAAGTACAAAAGCAGACTTTAAATACAAATTCTAATGAGACGGAAGGTCAGGTGAAGCAGACCAAATGCAGTACGTGTGATGCGTTTGTGGGGGATGCTAAACAGTATAGGGAACACTTCAAGAGCGATTGGCACAAGCATAACTTGAAGCGGAAAACACGGCAGTTGCCTCCACTTTCTGCTGAAGAATGCAGGGCGGATGACGAAATGGGCGACTCGAAATCGGATCTGAATGAGTACTCGTTTTGATGTATTATTACTATTAGCAAATCAGATCTGAATACGATTCTGTTTATCTACCGTTTTTTGCTTTGTTTTGGCTGTCTGATAGTAGTTTGGTTACTTGAATGTAGTTGCTTCTTTACATTTGTGAAATGTAAACATGACTTTTGCTGGTTTCTTTTCAGTTTATAAAATTGCCTGGGTTTTCCTCTCCAAAAAAAATAAATAATAACTTGTATAGACAAAAACAGATGCATTTGGTATGATGGACAGGACATGACAGAACAAGATAGAACAGAACAGAACGTGTACCGTGTTTGGCGTGAAGAGTTGGAACAGACGGCCACTAAATAGAAAATCTGATGAGCCAAAATACCCTTGAACTACGGTTTCTCCTTCACGCCTTCACTCTAGACAGGCAATCAATCGACTTCATTCCTACCGAAATCAAAATCAAATAAGGTAATCCACTCCTACAGAATTCGAAATTGACATTTTGCCATCGGAACCAACAATTATCGACTCAATCGATTTTTGCCCTAGTTGTTTTTTGGCTACAGGAAACCATTAAATCAAAATCTTGATGATTCTTTGGCCACTAGGACATATGGAATCTACCTTTCTTCCTCATATTGATGATTTTTGGCAACTGGAGCTTGATTTTGGCCAATGTGTAGTTATTACTTAAATCAAAGAGATCATCAAAATCTTGTGAATTAGTTGTGATTCTCTTGTGATTTGTGGCCATTGTGTTAGATTTTGTTGTGATTCTCTTGTGATTTTTGGCAAGTGTGTTGGTGATTCTTGTGATTTTTAAAATGTGATTTTTGTGAGCCTTGTGTTGAATTACCACCAATCTAAATCCATGGTTTTTGATACATGTTTTTGTCAACTGATACCATTTTGATGCATGATTGATGGCATGTTTTTGTTGATACATTATTGTTGTTTTGTGTTTTTATTAATAGCATTTTATTTATTTATTTAAATTGATTATATGATGTAAAAAAACACTATACAACTCATAACAAGGACTAAATTTGTAATTCACTCTTTAATTAATTATATAAACATACAACAACTAGTTTACCAAAAGTAAAGATCTTGAAAACAAAATCTCAAAAAATGCAATATATCATCTAATTCGATGTAATATTATCTTGATAAGACATCATACATTTCATAGAAGAAAGAGTAAATTACGGATTTGGTCCTCATAGTATGGTGGTTTTTACGGTTTTTGTCCCGAAACTTTACTAATTATGGATTTGGTATCCGTGGTTTTCAAATGTTGTTGGATTTGGTCCCTGGCACTGACGTCCATCTAATAGCTCCATTCAAAACGAGGGCATAAGGGTCCTTTTATCTTTTAGGTGCAGGTAATATAATATACTTTTAGGTCGATGGTGCAGATATACATATATATAATAGAATATACTTAAATTTTATAATTAATAAAAAGAAAAAAGATACACATATCATATTATAATTAGTGTGTTAAAAGTCTTAAAAGACAAAATTAATCGGTCCATTAAAAAAAACAAAAGATAAAATGACCCTTATGGCCTCGTCTTCAACGGAGCTGCTAGACGGACGACAGGGTTGGGGATCAAACCCAACAGAATTCAAAAACCACGAGATTCAAATCCATAACTTTACAAGTTTAGGAACGAAAATTATAAAAACCATCAAACCATGAAGACCAAATTTGTAATTTACTCTAGAAGAAAATAATGCTATTTTACTTTATATCAAAAAGTAATTATCTTTTTTATAGTTGTTAGTATAGAATTTCTTCTTATTTTGATATAATGGTTTATCGGTTTGGTGGATACGTCATCAAAGTATCTTAAGCCTTATGAATCCAATTTGATTGATTTTTCCATAAAGAAATTCATTCGTAGTCTTAAAATAACGTCCACACAAACTCGATAGCTTTAATAACCTTACGGTCCACAGTTGTAATATCCATATTATTAAGCTCTTTTTATATGCTCAAAATGGGTTGAATTAAGCTATATTTGGTAAACTAGCTGATAAGTTAGTTTATAACTGATAAGGTAGGTGATGACCGATAAGCTAGTTGATGAATAAATTGCATTTGGCAAAAACTATCTGATAAGGTAGCTTATACTGTAAAATAACATAGAAGACATGTTTAAAAATTAGTAGTGTAAAAAGTAGCAAGGGTATATTTGAAATAAAAAATAATGTCTCATAAGTCATCAAAACGCTATGAGAGTAGTTTTTCAAAAAGCTAACTTGTGGTCTATACAAACATGTATGTAACTATATAAGGTGACTTTAATAAGATGAATTATAAGCTACCTTATTTCAATCTTGTAAAAAAACAATCTATTTAAGAGATCCCATGATAAAGCTCATATTCTCCAAAATTTTATCCAAGTATTTCAGTGTAATGTTTATATGCTTTTTTTTTTTTAACAGCGAAAGAAGGGGAAGCAGGGAACAGAGCTTCGGCTCGGCTAACACCCTCCCCCAGCAGCCCGAAAAACTTTAGTTTGCTTTATGAAATAACTATAGTTTGCTTATGAATAACTATAGTCTACAAAAGTATTATTTACGATATTTGAGATAACTTTAAACTAGTTAATGTAACATTTTATATATATAACAAGAACGAATAAGCTTACAAATGTTAAAGATCATACACCACCCATATTTAATCTAGTCATACACATTTTAACAACTTGATTATAGAAAAATAATAGTAGTAAACCTTTACATTCACTTTGCAGCGAGTGGATTATAGAGGGAGGTTTAAGGAAAACTCAAGAATGGGAAAAATTGAGGAATACTTTCGTAATCTTTCATCAGAATCGTATGCATTTGTATGTAGAAGTAAATTAAGTTGGCTTTTTTCTTCCTTTTATGCATGTGTCAATCATGCACATGTGCATATTACAAATGCACAAGTGCATACAATCGAGATGAAGGGTTACAAGGATGTTTCTTAGTTTTCTATTAAGCTTGATCAATTGATTATATTCATAAAAGCAAAACATTATCCTTTGAAGTAGAGGATATGTCTTATATTTCTTCCATTTCATAGACGTTAAGATACGCTCCATTTTGTTCTACATATAAAAAAATATAACGGATTTGTTTAGTTTGTTTTGGTGTTCAATAACTCTCTTGACCATAACTTTTTTTTGACAAACTCTTGACCATAACTAGAAATAAAGAAAAATGGTACATTAAAAACCATGGGTAGATTCATGTAAGACCAATCTACTCTCATAAGCCCATGAGATCACAATGTTAAAGTACACAAAACACCAAATTAACCTTTATAACAGAAAAAACATTCATATTGTTTTGTTGTGAATGTCCGATATTATTTATCTGGTCTCACAGGTCATACCAACACAGTGTGGTGTCACATAATCCTATGGGGCCGTTTTTTTTTTTTCTTTTCTAAATACCTCTTAAAACCAGACTTAAGAGGTTTGCAGACTTGAGACGTTTTGTTTTATTTTTAAAAAAGGGTCTGAAAACCTCTTTATCACACCATCCTTTAAAATTTTAAGAGATGCACCATCTAACTCTTTAACTTTTAGATGTGAAATCAGTGTTTCGAACCCCTTAAAAGCAAACGAAACGAAACGTCGACACATAAGTCTTAAAAACAATAAATAAATAAAGAATAAATAGAATAGACAAGGGGTAGCTACCACAAAAGCTCTCCATTAAGTCATTCCCATTTGAACCAACCACTTTTCCATAGATAACCTCATATAATATATATATATATATATACTACCACATAAAGGAAAGGAGAAGAAGAGAAATGGCAATGGAGAGATGCTTCCAAATGGGTAGTAGTTTTACATCCAGAGCTACTACTACTCTTATACCTGCAAACACCCACCGACGTCGTTTTACATCCATAGACAATGCTCTCATTAAGCCCTCCACTGTAGCTCTAACTGTAACAACCTCCTCCTCCTTTTCCAAACTCAGATGCAGCATTAGATCTCGAATCGTCTGCAAATCGTCCGTAAACGATCAAGGTCGATCTCTCAATCTTTCTCTCTGATTTTATCTTTTGTCGATGATAGCACATACGTTTACGTTTTATAGGCCCTGGACGAGATTAAAAATAAAGGTCATGTATTAAAAAGTAACTTTAATTAATGTATTGTTTTTATAATCATATATAACATTTAATTCAGTAAGTACTGATAGATTTTATAAAGATATTTTTCATAGTATTGCTAGATATTTTTCATATATAACATTTAATTCAGTAGTATTGCTAGATACTAAATAGTTGCATAGGGAAAAGTTTAAATAAGTACTAAAAAAATGTAAAGTGAAGAAGTGATATGTAACTATTTATCTAGTCAAAAATTGCGATTTTGACCCTGAAGCATCGAATAATTCCTCGTATAGGTTACAGAAGACGGAAGAGTAGTTTCGTAACTTTTACAAGTAGACAACAAACAAGTTCATATATGAATTTCGTGATTGATATATGAATTACGCAGGTTTTATATATAAACGTATGATTCATATATGAATAAGTTAAAAATAGTTATTATATGTGAATTACACAGGGCCTGTATGAATGTACAGTTCATATATTAATCACTTAAAAGTAGTTAATATATAAATTACAGGTTCATTCATGAATGTATGGTTCATATATGAATCAGTTAAAAATAGTTAATATGTGATTTACACATGCTCATAGATGAACATTTATATGAATTATAGAAGTTTATGTATGAATGTATAGTTCATATATGATTCACTTAAAAATAGGTAATATGTGAATTACATATGTTCATAGATGAACATATAGGTTCAAAGGAAAGTTCAAATGTGAACCACTTTTTGGTTGTGAACGTGAGGACAGCCGAGAGCGCGACACGTGGCGGCTTTGAGTATGGTCCCCCCCCCCTTTAATTCAATGTCTTCCCATGAATCACGCCTAGTCATCCGCCGTAGACATGACGTGGAGCGGCTTTGAGTATGGTCCCCCCCCCCCCCTTTAATTCAATGTCTTCCCATGAATCACGCCTAGTCATCCGCCGTAGACATGACGTGGAGCCTAGTCATCCGCCACGTGTCGCGCTCTCGGCTGTCCTCACGTTCACAACCAAAAAGTGGTTCACATTTGAACCTGCCCCTATAGGTTCATGTATAAATGTATAATTCATATATGAATCAGTTAAAAATTGTTAACATGAGAATTACACAAGTTCATATATGAACATATATATGAATTTCACATGTTCATGTATGAATGTATAATTTATATATGAATCAGTTAAAAGTAGTTAATATGTGAATTACATGAGTTCATATATGAACGTATAGTTTATATATGAACTTGTTTTCGATCAATTTGTAACAGTTACGAATTGCCCCTCTATTTTTTGACATAGCCGTGAATTTTGACCAGTCAAAGCCGCAAACTTTGACTAGTCAAATTTGATCCAGTCAAAGCCGCAAACTTTCACTTTACATTTTTTAACATCTCTCTTTGTAACCTATGGCTAGATGCATAATTAGATTTAATGTTTTCTGCCATATCATTTTTGCATTACATCTTCAATCTATTCCACCTTTGCCAAATAAATTGACATCGTTTGGGGTCATGTACAATGTTCAATTTGGAGTAACACTTTATATAAATTAATATAAATCAGTTGGACTGTTGGACTTCCATCTCATCTCATGGTTTTTAGCACCGTGTAAAACTTTTATGGTTAAAATAAAGTTTTCTAAACCATCAATCTTGTAATCAAAAACCAATATTGGTTATAACTTGTTACCTTATTCTTGTTTTAGAGAAATAATGTATGAAAAAACAATGATAGCTATGAAATCCTAAATAACCGTCTAATATTGATGGTATTTTTTACTCTCCACAAATTAGAAGTTTTTTAAGTTAATATCACGTTATAATATAAAGCTAAAATTTATGGCAATGAAATAATCAAAAGAGTGTGAGATAAATGATGAAAACTATCAAAGTTACGAGTTAAGTAGTTTTATTTTTTTTCAGAGAAACAATAAGCTAACAATATAAAAAATGTCTTTTAGAACATGTTCATTAATGAAATAAAAATCTATTTAGATTCAATATTCAAAAAAATCATGTATTTATTTAGTATTTTTTTTATCACTACTGTATTCTAAAAAACTTGGCACTCCTTTTGCTAGGAACGAGACCGAATGATAAGAGCTGGTGTTGAAATCTAAAACAATTGAGAAGACTGTATATGTTATTAGAACATCTTTGAGAGTTTATTTAAAATAGAAAAAAAAATTAAAGTTTTGTTCTTTATATTGCTTCAACAACTTTTCTATAATATTCTTTAAAATAGAGAAAACAAAAAAAAACTTCAAGTTTAGAGAATTTCTCTAAAACTTAATGAGAAGTGAGAAAAACTATTATTTTATTCATTTCCGACGATAACATTAAAATATTATTATTTCATATATATAGTTTTAAATAAGGTGCATTAAATTAATAAAATTGAATAATACTTTAATAATACAATTAATGTTAAAGTCTCTAAAATAGAATTTATTAGACTAAAATGTAATTTTATTTAAAGATTTTGATTTTTAGTTTTCTGTTTTAGAAAAATCACAGGGAACCTATTAACATGGACGGAGCTTATTAGGTTCTCACGGTGGCACGTGCCACCGTATTATTTCTCCGGTGAAGGGTAAAAGTTTTAGTTTTGTGAAGATGCAACTGTATCGTTTCGGAGGGTGCTACACCACATCGTTTTCAAAACTTCTAAAGGGTGCACCTGAAAACCAAAAAGTTCTCTCAAAATGAACCAAAAAACCTAAAGTTCTATGAAAATCATCAAAAAAAACCCAAAAAAATTCTCCCAATTCAACAAAAAAAATTAAACCAGTCCATCAAAATTAGCAAAAGAAACTTCAAAATCTCTTGAAATCAACCAAAAAATAAAAAAAATACTCTTGAAATCAACCAAAAATCCAAAATAAAAAAAACTCTCGAAATCAACCAAAAATCTTGCCTATTAGTAATTAGTTTTTTGTTTGATTTTGTAGTGGAAGTGGTAACAGACTGCACTTGGACTGAATTGGTGGTAGCCGCCGACCTGCCGGCGGTGGTGGAGTTCTGGGCACCGTGGTGCGGGCCGTGCCGGATGATAGCTCCGGTGGTCGACGAACTGGCGAAGGAATATTCCGGCAGAGCTGTGTGTTTTAAGATCAACACTGATGACTGCCCAAGTGTTGCATCACAATATGGAATCAGAAGCATTCCTACTGTGCTTTTCTTCAAAAATGGAGAGAAGAAAGAGAGTGTCATTGGTGCTGTCCCTAAATCCACACTTATTGCCACTTTAGAAAAGTATGTTGACTAACAAATCAATAAGGCTTCTCTTCTCTTGAGTTTTTTTTATTTTAAGCAATTCTTATTGCAATTTATAAACAAATTGTGTACAAGAAGTTGTAAAATATGTTAATACATTGGCTACAATAATTACATCAATTACTACTCCTCTTCCATTTTCCACAAACAATTTATCATTTGGTTTACCAATCATCATGCAAACTTATCATATATATAACTAGTGTGTTGCACCGCGCTCGCGCGGTGGCGAGAAAGTTATATAAACATCACCGTTAAATAATATTAAATAAAATAAAAGTGATTGATCAACATTTACAGATGGGACGAATGGCCTCTCAGAGATGTTAAGGATTTTCATCATTAGAGATAAAACGATCATGATGTTGTACTTATGTCATCTCAGCCTATAATGTAAATGAATTAGCAAAAACCCAAAAAAATTACAAAAATACAAATAATAAAATATAGATGAAATAGATAATAACATGGATTATACATTAATAATAGTCGACTCTCATTCAAATTTTATTTTTTTTTTCGTCTAAAAATGAGAATTGAACTTCAACAATATACTTAAAACCTTCTTAAATATGTTGAACATACTTACATACACCATGTTGAACTTCATTACATATCAAAAAGACACCATCAAATAAATTCTATTACTTTAGATTCAATGAAGTAAAATAAAGAATTGATTATTGAAGTCATTCATAACAACAATACAACCACTTCTAATGTAGCTTTATATTAAAAAAAAAACGTAGGAAACATAAATAAGGCATTACTTAAATAAAGACACTTTAAAATCCTCAACAAAAATGCATACATGGATTAGTTTTCTCGAAGTAACTAAAAAATAAACATAACCATTCAAAAATGAAATATTGAAGTTTGGTGAAGCTACATCAAAGATTGTTATACTTTCAATATTAGATCTCAAAATTTGTATGAACATTCAAGTCATATCTTATCATTTATATACTCACTTAACATCCAACTTTTCACTTTTGTCACCAATATAGGTAAATGAAGATTTTCACCAAATTTTACCATTTTGTTCGCAATACATCATATAAAATGAAAAGTGTTTAACTATTACATTAAATGTTTTGTTATGTGAATAATAAAATAGTTATCTAACCCAATAAATGGATCAAAATTTTGATGAACATTCAAGAAACATCTTATTCTTTATATACCCACTTAACTTCTAATTTTTCACCTTTTTCACCAATGTGGTACAATAAAGAATTTATTACAATTGATCATTTGATGAATACTTTGTTTTCATTGTGTCATGTTATATCATCTAAAGGTTTTTCTTTATATATTAATATTTTAAATCTTTCATATAAATTTAGTTTATATAAAACTAAAATGATATGTTTTACTATTACATGATGTGTTTTGTCATGCAAATAAAATATTACTATTTAATCCAAATCCAAAAATGGATTAAAGTTAAGATGAACATTCATTTGAAATTAACTTAAATATATCAAATAAAATATGAAATATTTAACTATTGCATAAAATAGTTGTCATCTAAATAAAAAATAACTATCCAACTCAAAAATGAGTCAAATGTTGGATGAACATACAAACCATATCTTATCATTTATATAATCACCTCTACTTCCACCGTTTTACTCTTGCCATCAACGTGGGACAAATAAGATTTTACCCCACATAAATCACTTTTTGTAGTATGATTCGTTCTCAATAGAAAAATATAAAATAATTTTTAAGAAACCACAACAATATAAGTGAACCAAATTAAAAAAAACCCAGATAAAACATATGCACAACATATAAATTATGTGGAAAACATGAAGGAGGAAATACAAAAATAACAATTGTGAAAAAAAATACAAATAAAAACTTGCAAACTCATTAACAATAATATATACAATGGAAGAAGAACATTTATACAAAGCATAAATATTATTTAAAAATTTCAATGGAAAAATAAATACAAAGAATACACATTATTTAAAAATTTTGATGGGAAGAAGAAAAATTATAATAATTGTAAATAAACTTCGAATAAAAAACTAAACACTTTTTTAACAACAAAATATAATATACACGTAAAACTTAAAAAATATATGAAACTTTTTTTAATAGACAAAAAAAATGATACCAATTGAGAACGATACACATATACACACATCAACAATGTATAGCTCACATAATCTTAAAATAAATAAATAAAATTTTACTTTACCTTGAAATTTTATGAAGGATGAGCAATGATATCGACGAAAAGTAAATTCTACAAAAAAGAAACAAACAAAACAAATATACAAACATTCATAGAACATAATATATATATATATACAACATAAAAGTGGTTAATTTCATTTTGATGGATCATTAGATTGTAATTTATAGATGATCTTGTAGTAGGTTTTCTTGTAATAAATAAATGGGAGATGAAAAGAGCAAAATGAATATTATAAGAAGTTAAAAAGTTTGTAAGTTAAAAGCTACTTAAATGGCAATACAAATTACTAAAGTAACCTTCTTATCTATACTATATATAAAAGAGAATAACTCAATCTGACGGTTATTTTGTTCAACATTTCATTTTACACATTTACACTTTGTACCCTCATAGTTTGTTATTATATCTTATTTTAGTTTTTTATTTTTTTATTTTCTATTTTAAACCTTTATCATATAATCTAAATAATCATATATTATGAACTAAAATATATTAAAATTACGTTTCTATTTTTTACAAATCATATCATCATCATCGTCTCGTCAATACCTTCGAAATGAGCTCAATATTGAATATTTTTTATGCAATTATATTATATATTCTATTATATAAAGGTAATAATTTTATTTCAATTTTCGAGATTGACTATTCAATAAACATCAGGATTTAGGAGGTTAACTGATTGAACACATATGATTAAATTGATGTTTACAATGATGTATATAAAAATCGCGTAATTGATAGATACTTCGCGCTGCAACGCGCGCGGGTACGTTTCTAGTAATGAAATACACAACTTTCATTTAGGGGGTAGATTAGTCTTTTACATATCCAACATTTAAAAAAATCAAAAAATTGAGAAAAAAGATAAATAAGTTTGAAAGCTTGAGAAGATGTCATGTTATTGTCTTTGGTTGTTGTTTTAATATATATAAATGATTTGGGATTATTGTGAAACCCATAAGACCATATTTTTACATATGAAACTTTACAGTAAAACATTATATAAAAGTCACCTTATAAAACCTTCACAGAGTGGCGGATGTAGGATTTTTGACTAGTGGGTGCACCTTTAAATGTTCGTAAAGTTGTTCATTGTGTTTCTAGCTGAATTCGGTCTTTAAGGGATTTTTTATTGATTTCGAAACATTTTTTTATTATTATTTGGTTGATTTCTAGAATGATTTTTTTCAATTCTTAAATTGATTTAGAGGGATTTTATTTTTTTTGGTTTTTAGTTGATTCAATAGAATTCTTTTAGGTTTTTTAATTGATTTAAAAAGAATATTTAAGTTTTTTGTTTAATTTCTGTTTTTTGTAAAGATTAATATAAGAACTTAAAAAAAATAAACTAAAATATTTTCTACTTTATTCTCTTATGCATCAAAGACTTTTAAAGTTTTAGTATTAAATAAGATATTTGCAATTTAAAATATTATTATTTAGATAAGTATTGTTAAAACTTTTGTAACAAGTTAAAAAACAAAAAAACATAAAAATAAAAAAATAAAAAAAAAGTAAACTAAAATATTTTCGACTTTGTTTTCTTATTATGCATCAAAGACTATTAAAGTTTTAGTACTAAATAAGTTATTTGGAATTTAAAATACTATTATTTAGATAAATATTGTTAAATCTTTTGTAACAAGTTAAAAAACAAAAAAAACATAAAAATAAAAAATAAACAAGCAAACGAGGTATGCAAGTCTTGAATCCTAGACCCTCTTGAGTCTTGACGATGAGGAACCTTTACAAAGGTGCAACAACCACCATGCAAAGAAATAATTGTTATAGCTTTCGCTTTTATATATTTAAGACCACACTTAGAATTAAGCGGGTACATCATATTACCATCTCAATATACCAAAAACCTCCTTAAAACTCTACAATTGAGGTTCTTACAAAAACTTCACTTCTCTCTTCTTATTTATAATATAATTTTTATTTATGTAAACTATTATATAACAGAAAATGAAACTATTACAAAAACCTGGGTTCTTGTTCAAGCACCTGGGTTCGAATAAAAACATGTGACTTTGCAATAACCTATGTCTCAAAGTGGAGGTTCTTGTAAAAACCCTATGAAGAACCTCCATTTTGGTAATAATATTTTCTTTTTCAAATAGACCAAATATGTCTTTGTAAGAGCATCCACAATGGAGGTTTCTCTTGGGGTTATTCGTGAGGTTTTTACAAAAACCTCCACTGTGGGATTGAGGTTTTTGTCCAGTCATAAGTTCTTATTGGAACCATGTGCTTGAACAAGAACCCGGGTTCTTGTATATACTTTCCTTTTGTGTTATTATTTATTTATTATTTTTGATATTTTTTAACCATTTTATAAATTCAGAATATGGAAAATAAGGTTTTTGTATGAACCTCCATTGCGGAGTTTCATTGAGGTTTTTCTTCGTTGAGGTTCAATGATGTGGCAGGAAAAAATATGGTAACTGAGGTTCTTAAAGGTTCCACCATTGTGGATGCTCTAAGTGGAGACGAGTGCACCATTTTTGAATGCATCATCACCTTTTTCAGTATGCATCATATTTTCACATGACGTCAATAGACCGAGACGATGTTTCAAGGGTGGTTATTTTTCATTGTAGTTGCAGGTGGTTTCTTCAAGATATCCATAGTCATCTGGATTCATTTTGTTCATCTCCACTCATTTTTGTCGTCATCTCCGTTCATCTATGTTTCATTGTAGTTGCAAGTTTTTAGAGATCTTCGTCTCATATTCTTTCATATCCATCGTTCTCTCCGTTTCATTGTAGTTGCATGTTATTCGAGATACTCATTCATCTTTCATATTTGTTGTCATCTCCGTTCATCTCTGTTTTATCTCCATTCTCCTCCATCTTATCTCTATTTATCTCCATTTCATTCACTTTCATCTTTGTTCGTCTTAATTTCACCCCTTTTTATCTCCATTCAACTCTGTTTTCATAGAACACGTTCATCACCGTTTTTATGAAATCGGTTCATCATTGAAAACTGGAACTCATTCATCTCCTTTTTCATGTTACTAATTCATTGCTTGAAAAAATAGGAGGTTGGGGGTGGACGTTTTAGTGGGGGGAGGTTAGACTCGTATGGATGATGGTGGTAGTTATCATTTACCATAATTAAAAGGGATTTGATACTATTTTCTATTTTGAAATTTAATGTGAAATGGACTAGTATGCCGATATTTTAATTAGAATATTAAATTTACCTGCATTTTTAATTAACAAAAATAGCTTAATTTAATCTACACCATTGATTATTCTAATATATGATTATTAAGTGGTTTGTAGGCTTTGTATTCTAAGGAAGGTTAGCAAAAGAAACCTCCCCTATATATATATATATATACAGTGAGAGAGAGAGAGAGGAAAGTTCAAATGTAAACCACTTTTTTATTGTGAACGTGAGAACAACCGAGAGCGCGCCACGTGGCAATCTAAAAAACACGCGACTAAGCTTTATGCATATTGCATAAAGCTATCATTCGGAATGAATAAAGCTTTATGCCATATGCATAAAGCTTAGTCGCATTCTGACGCGAATGACTTTGCGCGCAGGTTAGCTTTATTCAGTTTGCATAATAGCTTTATGCAATATGAATAAAGCTTGAATGAAGCTAACTCGCGGGCTTTATGCAGACTGAATAAAGCTATGCCGCGGAAGTCAGATTGCCACGTGACGCGCTCTCGGCTGTTCTCATGTTCACAATGAAAAAGTGGTTCACATTTGAAACCACCCCTATATATATATGCTAACTATTTACGAGAACGTGAAAAACTTTGCTCATGTACAAATTTACATGTGATTTTACACTAACGGATAAAAATTGGACACAGATGACTTTGGACGTGACTTAAAATCACGGGGCGAAGTTGCGTGAATCATATATTATTTTGTATGTGAATCATATATGAACCCGTGTAATTCATATATATATATATATATATGTGTGGGTTAAGTACACCAAAATGTATCTAAGTTGTCAACCTTTATCATTGTGTGTACTCAACTTAAGAACTTATCATTGTGTGTATTCAACTTAAAAGACATTATTAAATAAATGGTTTAGTCTATTAAATGGTAGTCTAGTGCATAGAATAACAATTTTAGCAAGTTTGATACATTAAATTGTAAGTTTTTTTAAGTTGAGTACACACAGTGATAAAAGGTGACAATATATTCAGTAAAGGTGGAATAGATTGAAGATGTGATGCAAAAATTATATGGTAGATAACATTAAATCTAATTATGCATCTAGCCATAGGTTACAAAGAAATGTGCTAAAAAATGTAAAGTGAAGAGATCCTAGATCAAATTTGACTATAACCATCTTTCGGCTAACCTAGCCTCCTCCGTCCCTCGGGGCCAACAAGGGGTAGTACAGGAATATTCACCTGCTGTCCATCGACTAGCCAAAGTTCGAGAGCTTTCTAATGTGATTTAATTTTCTCTTATATAACTGTGTTTACTTACGTGCTCATATGTTAACTGGTCACTTTTTCAGTATACCTTTATATCAACTGTTTTAATTTTCACTGGTCAATTCCAGTAATTACACCTTATCAACTGCTTTAGTTATTGCAATTTATAATTGTTTTCATCATATTAACGTTTTCTTGTCCAATCCATCATTCGTCTAAAATTAGTCGTAAAATACACTACTTATGATAGGCTAATTTCATAGCTTGGGGTGTAAGGTTTAAGATGGAATATTAATTTGGTAAAGGAAAAAGTCTTTTATATAAACTCAATTTCTTGCCACTTCAAGTTTAAATGCCTCATTAAAGAGTGTCCTTGGATTTTTACCAGTTAACCAGATGTACGAAAGTGTGGTATCTTTTTAGAAGTTATTAAAATGTTATTTTGGGGGTATATGAGTGGGTGACAACACTCGTTGCTATTACCTCACGTGTTTAGCATTTCATTAAAGAGTATATCTAAAAATTAACTAGTAATAATCCAAGGACATGAAAATGTGTTAGTCTCTTAAGGGACTACAATTGGCAGTATTCCTGAAGTAGGTATCAGATCTAGTATCCCATTGAAGATTATAACTAATTATTTAACAACGAGTCAGATGCATGAAAATGTGTTAATCTTTCAGAGGTTACGAAAATGTTGATTTTAATATATTTTAACATTTCATTAAAGATTGCATCTAAACTCATCAATAAATAATTGAGCTATATGAAAATGTGGTAACTTTTCAAAAGTTATTTGGATATCATTTCTGCATAATTGAGTTTATTAAACTACTTATGATCCACCTTACCTATTTTTTATTCCAACTAAATGACTTTACACCCCTGGCTCCTTTTTATAATTGTTCTCTTAAAGTAGCTCATAATCAACCAACCAATCAAAATACCTTTTTATCCAAAACCTCATTTGAAGTTAACTGTCACAAAAACTAAATCTCGAAAGATTATTTTCACCGCTTCCCCGTGGGATCGATATCTGTTACTTTTACCATTTTATTACTTGGTTTTAGAAAAACGACAGTAATTAGAGGTTTATACTTGTACCAAAGGTTACTTGTTTTATTTCTTTTGCATACATGTTTTTGGCACCGTTCATTTAATTAATAAATAAAATAAAAAAGAGCGGGGTGTTGAAAAAGGCAACAACATGTGGGTTTTTCCCCAACGCCAAGCCTTAACCGCTAGGTTGCCCCCATTGGGGTTAATTCATATATATGTTCATATATGAACTTGTGTAATTCTCATGTTAACAATTTTTAAGTGATTCCTATATGAACTATACATTTATATATGAACCTATGTAATTCATATATATGTTCATCTATGAACATATGTAATCCACATATTAACTATTTTTTTTAACGGCAAATAATTTTATTAAAACTAAAACCAACAAAAAACACAAAACAAGCTTTCTGAGGTCGCAAGACGCAACCTCGAACATCATACAACAACACCAATACACTACAACGAACCCACAACCAACGAAACAACCGAACAACTCCTCGAAACTTAGCAAAAAATGAACAAACCCATTCTACCTAAACGACTCACTGAACGAAACAAACCACCTAACCAACGAGCCACCAAAAACCAACGAGCCACCTAACGAACAAGGCATTGAGCCACGAACCAAAAAACAAGATGAACCAACGAACCAACAGCCACGAACCACACGTACCATGAACCAAAACTTGAAGCCAACTTAAACCACGAACTCGAACCACCGAACCAAACGATCCACCAAGCCAGGGAACCTGTGAACCATCGAATCGTACTAACGAAGCAAGACAAAACCTCCGAGCCGCCGAGCCTCACGAGTCAACGAGCCGCGAACCACGAAACGACTTTTCCTTTTACCATACCCACATATCATACCAACGAAACAAGGCTAAACAACCGAGTCACCGAGCCTCCAAACCTCACGAGCCGACAGGTCTCGAGCCATGAACCACGAACCACGAACCTCCGAATTTACCTTTTACCTTTTACCATACCCACGTCTCAATGGTGGCAACAAAAAACTCGAACTACGACTTGAAACCACGAACGATTTGGAGGACTCGAATGCCCTGACAAGTCGAACTACGACCTTTAACCACATTTGAATGACGGCATCAAAAAGTCGATCAACCACGGCAGCAAGGAGCCCGATCTCTGAACTCGATCTACAACCGATAACTCGATGGGCCCCAACAACTTTGAACCGCACCCAAACCTTTCGTCTTTTGGCAAACCTCGACCCACAGTCTAAGAACTCTAAAAACTTGAAGCCGGGAACCATGGACCGAGCCCACAAAGCTTTAATGGCGGTACCTTAAGACCTTTGAAAACTCGACCGAAAAACTTGAAACATATCTGAAACCTCGAATGAACATGACCGACTTTGAACCACAACCCCAAAACTCGAACAAAACTTCAAGACGAAAAGGAAAGGAAAAAATAGCGAGGAAGAGAGAAAGAGAGGAAGAGGGAAGGAACTCCTAAACCCTAAACCGATATTAACTATTTTTAAGTGAATCATATATGAACTATACATTTATACATGAACTTTTATAATTCATATATACATTCATCTATGAACATGTACAAATCACATAAACTATTTTTAACTGATTCATATATGAACTATACGTTCATACATGAACCTTGTGATTCATATATCAATCACGAAATTCATATGTGAACTTGTTTGTTGTCTATTTGTATATATGAATTAGTTAAAAACAATTAATATGTGAATTACACAACTTCATGTATGAATGTATAGTTCATATATGAATCAGTTAAAAAAAAGAATGTGAACTACACAGGTTCATATATGAACATATATATGAATCACGCGGGTTCATGTATGAACGTGTAGTTCATATATGAATCAGTTAAAATAGTTAGTATGTGAATTACACATGTTCATATATGAATGTATATATGAATTACACGAGGTCATGTATGAACGTATAATTCATATATGAATAAGTTAAAAATAGTTAATATGTGAATTACACAGGTTCATATATGAAAAGATATATGGATTACACGAGTTTATGTATGAACGTATAGTTCATATATGAATCAGTTAGAACTAGTTAATATGTAAAGTACACATGTTCATATATGAATGTATATATAAATTACACGGGGAGATGTATGAACGTATAATTCATATATGAATCAGCCAAAACTAGTTAATAAGTAAATTAAACAGGTTCATATATGAATGTATATTTCATATAAGAATCAAATAAAAAAAGTTAATATGTGAATTATACTGGTTTTACATATGAACATATTGTCCATACATGAATCAAACGGTTCATATATGAACCCGTTTTCTTCCTATTTGTAATAATTACGAAACTACCCCTCCATTTGTTGCATATTTGCAAATTTTGATCAATCAAAACCGCAATTCTTGACTAGTCAAAGAGGTAAAATTTGACTAGTCAAATTTGATCTTAGTCGTATGAAGGGTTCGATCACTTCTCTACTTTTCATTTTTTAACACTTCTCATCTTAACCTTTGACTATATATACACACATATATATATATATATGGAGGATGAAACGAGAATGCTAATTATTTAAGATAATACTAAAACGACTAAATTTCGTGTAAAATCACATGTGATTTTACATTAACGGTTAAAAAAAGGTGTACATGCGACTTTGACTGTATCTTCAAGTCGCGTGAATTACATGTGATTTTATACATGGTTTTAGTGTAAAACCACATGTGATTTAACTGCTTTCTTATTCTCATAAATATGTATTGTTGTCGTTTGAACTCGACTATTATATATATAGAGGGAGTTTCAATTGCAAACCATAAAAAAACGTGCAAATCGTGCAAACTCATGGTTGTACACGTAAAATCGGTGAAATTGATTCATGGAGTTGTTTAATATGATGAAAATGTTTCATAAACATCAAATTTTGATGAAATTGTTTCATATTTTGGTGTTTTTTATTCATATAAAATTTTTTCCTCGTTTTGTGAAACTTTTTCATTTCCGTAAATAAACAACTTCATATAAAACAATGTCATCAAAAAATTTAGTATATGAAACATTTTCATCATATTAAACAACTTTACAAAAGATTTTTCATTGATTTACGTATGTAACCATGAGTTTGCACGTTTTTTATGGTTTGCAATTGAAACTCACACGTCCACTTTAATTTGAAGTTTTTATTTTTTACTTCGTAGACTGTTTTTAATTATGCAAAATGTATTTGAGAATCAAATGTATCAATACTCTTTATTTTTATACTATAGTCACGTTATTGTTGAGGTTATAATATATTATTAAACTTATAATTATTACTAAAGTGCAATAGCTACAAAACGCATACATGCATTGCATTGCACCACAAGATTCTTTATGATTTTAGGTTTACGCGATGTGGCTTGGAAAAATGCTCAAACCACATATGCAATGTGGTTTATGCTTTGACCCAAATCACACCAAATCACACCTGAAATACCCGTGTATAATGGGGTACACATATTATAGCTTTATTTGTTTGACGTAAACTCAATAGACTTGAATTACCTAATAGAAAAACAACTCAACCAACTCGAAGGAAAACCAAGCCCTTTGATAGTTTAATTAAATTAACAGACTCCATATAGTTAAATAAATATATTATCGGGCCCAACTATCGCTAAATTGTTTTTTGTTTGGTGGTGTATGTACTATTAACCTTTTTTCCACGTTTTTACTACATATTAAGCTTTTTCGGACCCTATTATGTACTGTTTTTTAGGCAATTTTTTACCAAAAATATGAGTCTCTTTTATCAGTTTTTTTTTCTTTTTCTGAAATGTTATTATCTACTAAACTTTTTTAGGTTCTATTTCCTTGCACACCAGATTTTGCCTTATCTTATGAACAATCTTTAAAAATAAATCATAAAAATAAAAATCATAACAAATTCTATAAAAATTTTATGAAGTTGAATGTAAGATTTACTTAAATTTAAATTTTGTTTTACAAAATTATGATAGGAAAGATCGATAAATAATATAGATAATAGTTACATGAAAAATAAGCAATAGAAACGCAAGACAAAAATAGTCACATACTCACATACACATATAAAAAGAGTAAATCAACTTTTTCTTTTATGTGGTTTGTTAAAATTTATAGGTTTAGCCCTTGTGATTTAAAAACTTTTATTTTCATCCTTATAATTTATATTTCATTGATATTTTATTCGTTATAATTATAATCCATTGTTTTCTTTTCGGTTTTTATGGTTAACGGTTCTCAACTGTTTTGGACTCTTTACTTAGACTATGCGTTCTTACTCTTTTTAACCTGACGCCACCTAACTGCTACATCAATCTTTTCTCTATCCCACCATCCTTATTCTAAAGTGGAGTACTACTACCTTAATCTTTAGTTATTTACCTCGCTTATAAGAGAAAGAGAGACATGAGAGAAAGATCCTTGAAACTAAATGGGTGTGGAGGACCCGAGGGCCTCACCCTTTGAGTTCTACATTACTACGCATACCAGTGTTGAAATCCAACCAGCCAAACCCACACCTTCACCCGACCCCTCATCCGAGGACGGTACGAGCGGCCTCAAAGATAGAAACTAGTTCACGGATGAAAAGTCGAAAATAACAATAAACTTACAAATTGCAATTTCTAAACCACATGGACGAAAACCGAAATCGTAACAAACCACAAGGATAAAGTTGTAATTTACCATAAAAATAAGATGGATGATGATGATGATCCATGATCCATGATGATTAGAATTCCCATACATACATACATGCATGATGAAAGAAGTGGATTTGACTTCCTTTGAGGAGAGAGAGAGAGAGAATAGAAAGGTAAAGAATGGAATGAGAGAAAATTCAATCGGATACAATACTACTTTGACGTCCGCAAGGAGAACACACACATCACTCTCTCTCCTCTCTCTCTCTACTTTCTCTCTCTACTTTCTCTCTCTAAACTTACAGCGAAGAACAGGAATTTCCTCTTAATCATCTCTTCCTTCTCTCCACAAAAAGAAAAGAGAAGATTCAAGACCACCTGTTAAACTTCTAACATAAAAAAACCCTAATTCTTTACACACCATACCAGAAAGAAGACTATATATATATATAACTATATATATATATATCGTATGTGTGTATCAAATACAGAGAAGAAGAAAAGTGACGGTATTCAAGTGGAAGAATTTACATCACCATTGAATTCGTTAACTCTGGTGCGTTTTTCTGAATTTTTTTTTTCATTTTTTTAACTTATTATTCTATATTTGTTAGATTATTTAATGGAAAAAGGTAAGCTGGTGTTGATTGTAACCCTAGTGAATCACACTCAATTCAGTTGTGAATCGATTTTTTTATTTTTAGTTTTTTTAGGTCATGCTTTTAGTTGCATTTGATTCATGAAGCTTGTTGTTACTTGTTTTAATTTTGTTGATGTTTCTGTTTTTATCTGTTAGATTTTGGTTGTTGAGCTGGTTAGGTTGTTAAATGGAAGTTTATCTTTTTGATATCTTGTTGTTTTATTCATTGTGAATATTAAGTTTGTTGGTTTTTTTTTTCTTCAGGTTTCAAGATTTGATGTTTATGGTTATCAAGTCAAGATTAAGTTCTTGCTAGTATAGTTTTGTGTGGAAGGGCATTGAAAGTGTTGGCAGGTGCTTTGAGTGGTAGAAGGTGGGATATTGTCGAATGCGTGCTCGTATTTGTGGAAGAAATGTGTAGATATGTTAACTGATTTACAAGAATGATGAATTATGCAGAAATCAATGAGAGAACTGGCTGAAGATTTGTACTTTCCAACTGCTAGAACAACACTAGGATGTTCAAGGCCAAAGCTTGTAGGTTTTTTGGTAATTGTCTCGTGTTTGGTAACACTCAACAGTATAAGCTCAGATGTCAAGGTTTTCCGTTTCTTTTGGTACACAATAAGGACTCAGGAGTGCATACAAACTGCCAATTGGTTGCTGCTTTGAGTGATAAAGCCGTACTTGTCTGATAGCCGTCGTAGTGTGTTGTATCCTTAGGCACAAAGTTTTGTGGGTTCATGTCATTTTAGGTCGTACCTGTTATTTAGAAAAAGTTTTGACGTTATTTTTCTTGTGGGAAGATGGTACCTCCAGGGCCACCCACTCCGCTTGCTGGTGCGCAATCTGTTCCATCTTCCTTGTTGCGCTCAAATTCAGGTTTATTGGGTAGCCAAGGGGGCTCTATGCCTTCTCAGTCTGGCTTTCCTTCCCTCGTCTCACCACGTACCCAATTTAATAACATGAACATGCTTGGAAATGTGCCGAATGTATCCTCCCTCCTTCATCAGTCTTATGGTAACGGAGGGCCGGGTTCAGGGGTGTCCGGCCCCGGGAGTTCCTTAAGGGGAATGATGGATAACGGGGCCGACTCCGATCCATTGTCGAGCATGGGAAATGGGATGGGTTTCAATGCCCCTTCTTCATCCCTTGGTCCATCAAATATGGTAAACTCAAATGCAGCGGGTCAAGTGCCCAGCGGACAACATTTTTCAAATTCATCTGGCAACCAGATATTGCCAGATCAACAACAGGGCCAACAGCGTGAATCTCCAAACTTGCGACAGGGCCAGCAGTCTTTGCAGCAGTACTCTGTCCCTAACAATAGCCATCACCAGCAACAGTATCAAACAAGTCAAGGTGGATTAAGCGGCGTTGGACAAGTGAAAATGGAGCCACAAGCGACAAACGACCAGCACGGGCAAAATCCTCAACAGATGCAAGCCTTGCGAAATCTTGGTCCGGTCAAAATGGAAACACAACAGGTGCAGGCCATGAGAAACTTACCGCCCGTGAAGATGGAGCAACACTCTGACCAGTCATTGTTTCTGCATCAACAGCAGCAACAACAACAACAACAGCAACAGTTCCTTCACATGTCTCGACAATCTCCTCAAGCTTCTGCTGCACAGATTAATCTGTTGCAACAACAGAGATTCTTGCAGCTACAACATCAGCAGCAACAACAACTATTGAAGAGTATTCCTCAGCAACGGTCTCCACTTCAACCGCAGTTCCAACAACAAAATTTAGCAATGAGATCACCTGCGAAACCTGTTTATGAACCAGGAATGTGTGCGAGACGGCTGACACATTATATGTATCAGCAACAACATAGGCCTGAAGTAAGAGTTGCACTATCTATGTCTGTGTAGAGTACGATATTATGGACTGTTTGAGGTGATGTTCATGCTTTATTCTATTGCAGGACAACAACATTGAGTTTTGGAGAAAATTTGTTGCCGAGTACTTTGCTCCTAATGCCAGGAAGAAATGGTGTGTTTCTTTGTATGGTAATGGGCGTCATACCACCGGAGTTTTTCCTCAGGTGTAGTTTTTAAATTTACATTGGTTAATGCCTGCATTTTTTGTACCAAAGCCTATTTCAGTTACCAGACTACCAGTTATATATCAACTATGGCTGACTATTAATTCAGCAACTTTTGGTTTTAGAAATAGATTTATAAAGATGCGGTTTCATTCACTGCTAAACATCAAAGTCATATATTGCTATCTTTGTTTATAATCGTGCAGGACGTATGGCACTGTGAAATATGCAATAAGAAGCCAGGCCGTGGCTTTGGTAAGTCTTTATGTTTTACTCCCAATTTATTTTTGTTTACATTCTTAACCTCATGCATCTAGAGAGGCATGCTTTTCATATATTTATTTCATATACTTTGTCCTTTGTTTGAAGTTTAAGGATGTAAGAGATCTCGTCCAGCTGTTTTTCTGCATGTCTAGCCATTGCTAGTTAACAGGTCGACCATAGATCTGAGGTGTGGTCGAGGGGGGGATATACATTATACATAGATCCGTTGTATCAAGGCTGAAGTTAAATTATTGTGCAAGTGTTCTCTAAACGGTTGTTTCATGTTATGAGTGGGGTCTGTTTATAAGTTGTTGCCCTTTCTTAGGGTTGTTACATGTTATATAGTATCTAAGCGGTGTGATATGCATGAAACACTGATGATGAATTACTTTTATCCATTTAGCTTTAACCTAGGTTTGGAGCTCGGTACACAATTGCCGAGGCTTTACAATGTCTATTTCACATAATTCTTTCCCAATAGAGATGTAGATACTTGTAGGATCTTCATTTTGAGGCCAATCAAGCTCTGTTATTTTCCGTTTGTTTTTTAATCTAATTCATGAATTTACCTTCAGAGGCCACTGTTGAAGTTCTGCCTAGGCTTTTCAAAATAAAGTATGAAAGCGGTACTTTGGAGGAGCTCTTGTATGTTGATATGCCCCGAGAATATCAGAATTCTTCAGGTCAAATTGTCTTGGACTATGCAAAAGCTATACAGGAGAGTGTTTTTGAGCAACTTCGGGTTGTTCGTGATGGTCAACTACGAATAGTCTTTTCTGCAGATTTGAAGGTTAGATTTAATCTTTGCCGTTAATTGGTGGATATTGCTTGAGGTATATATTTACGAAAATCTCTTTTCCCGCATATGCAGATATGCTCTTGGGAATTCTGCGCTCGGCGTCATGAAGAGCTTATTCCTAGGAGACTGCTGATACCGCAGGTAATTAACAATAAACTTTTTCAGAAACGACTAGCATTAAGTAGTTAGAACAGCAATAGGATTCATTTGGAAAACATTTGGATATGAGTAGTAAATACATCTGGTTTGGATAGTTATTTGCTTTATCAAAAGCTAGTTGAATCCACATTCTCTGTGCTGGCATTGTTATTAACCATTGTTGACAAACTGTAATTGTGATCATATGTAGATGCATTTGTTTCATGGTTATTTTTATTTATTCTTTGTCAAGCACTTGCATGAATGATTTTGGTGGTTTTCTTCTTTTTTAATTGGCAAGGTAACAGGTCTAACGCATGTTTCAGGGCTGTCCTTTCCTTGATTTAATTTGGTTATAAGTTTGTATATGAAAACTATGATCGATTGATGGATCTATTTTTGGGTTCAGCTGCCTGCATGTTTCCATCTATATGTATGCTTATTTCAACATATGTTGTTAGTAGGAGCTCCACCACCACTAGAAATCTTCAGACCAGCATTTCCATATTCTGTCAGTGTCTTCTATGCATGCTTCTTCATCTATGATATGCAATGCAAGTAGGGAGCTTAATTTTGGGTGGGCCCTTACACTATGATCTATAATCAATGACCTTGTGTTTTGCCATCTGACTTTGTCTTCAAGCCTATGTGAGGGTAGATTATGTGTTGTCTCTAATGTGTATCATGTGATCATAGCTGTTACACTTTGATCTTCATCACAAGTTCATCATGCTAATCCATGCACTTAAGATGCTTCTCATCAACTATGTAGTTTGCTAGTCAGTGACCAAGATTTGTTAATTATTAACAACGAAATCAAAATAATCTTTTCATAGTCTTACTGAGCTGTTGATTTTTTTTTCAGGTTAGTCAACTAGGTAACGCAGCTCAGAGATACCAGGCTTCAACTCAAAGTGCTTCATCAAGTTTATCTGTACCAGAACTGCAGAACAATTGTAATATGTAGGTCCCAGACTCATTTATATACTTTCTTGAGTAGTTTGCTGGTTTTCATGTCCTGTCTCACTTTATGTTTTCTGATGTTATATAGTTGTCAGTCAAAATGTCACACACAAAGTTCTTTTTTTCTTTCTGTATGCAGTAGTCTCATGAGTACTGTTTGACATTTAAATCAGAACACGGGTAGACTTGCGTTTTCAAAGATACCATGAACTTTCAAGAAGAAAATGAGTAATTATGGTTTATTCAGTTTAAAGCCCAACCTCATTTGAACATGGGTAGACTTGCATTGTGGAACAGTCAGCATATGCTTTTTCTCCAACCAATATTTTGGATCATGAAGCATTAAAACAAAGCTTATTTTATTATACACAAAATTCTGTAAACTGATTTTAGTTTTCTGAAACTTAGTAGCCAATATTTTTTTCAGTCAGCATTTACACTTGCTTTAAAACCATAATTGCAAAGACAGGGAGAAAAGCGTAGCCAGTTCACGCCTTCATATAATAGCTGGATGGTATAATTTGTGAGAAGGTTATTACCTCTTATAAACAGTTTATATACGATTCAATAAGCGTAACCTATATTGCGGCTTTTAAGATTTTTACTTCAAAATAACTGGTATGTAATATGTGACACACTGTTATTGAAAATCATTTTTACCCTCTATTTGGACACGTCCTTTCTTTGTCTGGCTAAAGGGGATGGAACCCCAGGTAAAATATATACCTAACATATTATTTCGATCTCCATCGAGTTGTTTTTGGTGGTTAGTGGGGTCTACTCACTATGACTCGTTAGAAGTTGAACAGGCCCTTGCAAACAGGAAAAAGGAGAATAGGAAAGAATGGAGGCACTATAATCTCATTATTGCTTGAATAGGGTACATGGATTGACAATGAGTAAAATATAAGCAAGCCAGTATTAGGCATCGTTTGGTAAAAATAAGGTAGCTTATAAGCTAGCTTTTTGAAAAGCTACTCTCACTAGCATTCTGGTGATTTATGAAACTTATTCTTTTTTATTCCAAATATACCCTTGTTACTTTTTACACTACCAATTTTTAAACATGTCTTTTTTTTTTTTTTTTTTTTTTTTTTGTCATTTTATAGCCATAAGCTATCTTATCAGCTAGTTTTTGCAAACGCAACTTATTCATTAGCTAGCTTATCAGTCATCAACTATCTTTTTAGTCATAAGCTAACTTATCAGCTAGTTTGCCAAACATAGCCTTAGTCACAGGTGATGTACCAAACCATTAAGTAGCTTATAGAGTCATGAGATTGGGGTTAGTACTTAGTACTGATTAATACAAAAGAGAGGTCATAATTAAGTGCATGCCCAACCAATAGACCACATCAAAGTAATTGCTAAATGAACATCACATGGTTGACAAGGATTTGAAGAAACAATCTTTGTGTTGGGTGATGACTGATGACCTTGTTATTTGTATGCATTAAAGCTCTTCTTTAAATCTGTTTGGCAGAGTCAGGAATTTACTTTATCTTGCAGGTTTGTTGATTCAGCTCGTCAGTTGGCAAAAGCGTTGGATGTACCATTAGTTAATGATTTAGGATATACAAAGAGATATGTCCGGTGTCTTCAGGTAATCCTCTTTTGTATTTTGTTGATGCTTGGTTGAGCAAAGGTCCTGACTTAGTTATCTGTTGACACATGCTGTATACTATCCTGATTAGATGTGTTTTAGTTCCCGTTTGCTTGACATGTAATGCTAGATGTCTGCTAAAAATTGTATTCTCAACTATGTACTACTTCTAACAAGTTTTAGTGAACTTGTCTTAACAGGAATAAAACTATTTTGAAAATGATTTAGAGTGAGGTAATACGGAGAGATTATGATTAACTAAGTAAGCAACCAAGCAATCAACATAATAAAATAGAAGCAGCTTAATATTGATTTTGTTTTATAAAGAGGGATTCCACTTGGGATATGAATCTATTTTAGTTAGGAGTACAAACATGCTTTTGCTTATTTGCTATCGCAGCATATGAATGTACAACCATTTTCACAACCAGGAAAAAATCATCATGCTCTGTGTCATTAGTCAAATTCAATTCAGTTACACCTAATCTTTAGTAATTCAATGCTAGATCAACATCATGTGATTCAATAAAAGAGATTTGGATGTTTTCAGTTACTAGTATAGATAGAGAAGTAACATTTACACCCTAAAGATGATCCTAGATTGCGTTGCAAGCAGCTGAGTGCCTAATCATTGATCTCCTTTACAAGCACCATGGAAGTCCTGAAAAGAAGGGATGGATGGACCCTTTTGGTTGCTCAAGTTGAGTAGCGTGAGGCCAAAGTGTTGGACAAATCCTGATTTTAGCCATTTAGCTATTGAAACTTGTGAACCTAGGGACAAAAAAAGCACTCGTCAGGTGGAATCGATGTTGTCAAAATGCAGAAATATTGTAGCAATGTACCAAATATCTATATGATCAATAGTTACTCCAATATTGTCATATTTGCATAGGACACCATTGGTTTCTTTTGGCAGTTTTTGTCTTTAGGGAATGCACCACTTATCTATAGGTGAAATCAATGTAATCTTAAATGCAGAAATATCATAGTAATACACCAAGTATCTGTACAATAAATATTTACATAATATTGTCATACTTGCACAATGTACCAATAGTATTTTTTTTATTATTTTGTTGTTTTTAAGGAATATGTTGCCTATTGAAGACCGTGAATTATATGGGACCCTTTGGTTCTTTGAACGGCATTTATTAAAGTCAAAGACCTTTCTGTGATTCCGTCTTTATGAATGAAGCAGTTTTGTACATATGATATCTGAATTGCACCTTTGAGAGATTGAATCATAATTTGTAACCTCTACTTTTTAATTTGTTTTTTTCTACATGGTTATGCAACATGATATTTTGCTGGCTTTATCTGCAGATATCAGAAGTGGTCAACAGTATGAAGGATTTGATTGATTACAGCCGAGAAACGAGGACTGGGCCTATGGGTAAGCTTGTTGAACTTGCTTTTTTACGCCTCCTAAACACTATGCTATAAAATGCTGAGGTCCCCTAAGGATTTATTGGAGATGTCAGTAATATTTCAATTTATGCACTTGCATCATTGGCTTTATAAGTCTTTGGTAAATGCTTGTTGTAGGATGTTCAAAGATATCTATAGTTTGTAGGCTGACATCCTTATGATGACATGGTAAATTGTTCCATGTTTTTTATTGAAATTCTTTGTCATTGACTACACTCCCCCTTATGATGGCATGGTACACAGTTACATGTTTTATTGAAATTCTTTGTGATTGACTACATACACTCCCCCTTATTGTGAAGGTGGTGCAAGTTTTTGAAAAATTTCTTGACATTCTTATAGCAACTGTTGTGTGATATATGTTAAGGGATATGTCATAGGTTAAGAAAAAATAAAAAAAGCAGCAAAGTGAAGAGAGATAAAGATCGTTTAAGAGTGGGCCCGTTAATGGATAGATCAAAAGATTATGAACAATCTGATAAATGGCTTAATAAATTGATCTATGTAAATGGAGTAACTAGTTGGGTTCATGAGGACCGTCTAGATCAGTCCATTTAAACAAAAACGAGGAATATGCTAATTAATTGTTTATCAACTATAATTGTACGATGGAAACTACAAATGAAATGTATGTGTACTGTACAAATCTCCAAGGTGACTCAAACCAAGACAATGTTTTATCAAGGCACTACATGTATTGCACAATTGCTAAGTAACCCTTGTGTTGCATGGGATTTATTCACTTTCAAGAAATTCATTGGTTATAATAGAAATTCCGCAAATTATACATAAAAATAAGTTATATTAATATAATTGAAGTCTTACTTATCAAACTAGTTGTGTACCCTTGGCATGAATCTGGATTTAAAATTTCATTGTAAACCGAGAATGGAAGATTAATACCTGGTCAAAAAGGAAATCCAAAATTTATGTTTGAACAAAATAGAAATTACAATTATATGTTACCATACGCATGTCGTAAATGACTAAATGTGCAAAAAGATTGTTTGGAATTTATATGGGAAACACCGGCCTCCTAGAGAAAATTTACTATGGATAAATTATCACAATCAAGTAGATAATCTTTGAAGCCACCCTTATACCAACACTCTTCGAATATTTAAATTATATTTCTACACATCATAAGAAGAGAAGAAGAAAAATTATCAAATACTTATAAAACTATTCGATGGGGATGCTGCGCAACCAAGGCCTTGGACTCCTATTGGCATGGAGCCCACTCCACCCTTTGTTGTTCCACCTATATGGGACATGCTTTGTGTTAAAAGTTTCGACAAACGAAAGCTTTTAATTCATTAATGATTTGTACTTGATGCTTCATATATGTGCTCTTGAAATTTATGAAGTTTTAGATAGCATAAATATTTGAATCCATCAGTATACATCAAAATCTACTGTTGGTCTTCTTGAATTCATAAAATTATGATTATTTTAGATATATAATGTATCACAAAAATATTAAAAACTCTCTGTCAAGTAGTATTTGCATGGAAATTGGAATAATATTTTCCTGAAAATATGGTCAAGTAGTATTTGCATGGAATAATGTTATCCTAAATTTTTTATTTTATAATAGAGTTTGTTTTCATTAAAAAAAATGAAGATTGTGTGTGCATGCTTGCATACATGTATTTTTTTTGTTGTAATTTTCTACATTATATAAATTTATAATATCTTGTTATCATTCAAGCAACTTGAGTAAAATCTTCCATCATATTCTTGATGATTTGTGCTTGCATTATCTCATAGTGTTCTGATAAAGTAGATGAACATTTACAGTCTGCAGTTATGGTGTAACACCTGAGAAAACAAATGGGGGATTTCTAAACTGGAAAATGTAATATCTAATCACATTTGGGTAGTCACACTCCACAGTCCAGGAAAAAGGACTATTTTCTAGATAATGTTCATTATGGTTTATGTACTATTGGGTTGCAAATTAGTATATCACCATATGGTCCAGGATACCAAGTCATTCACTGTCTGTGGTCCAGAGAAGTAGAAGAGATTAGTTGGAAACTTGATTATGTAAATGGTCAATTGTTCGGAGTTCGGAACTTGCAGAATCAAGTAATTCGATTCCGTTTCTTGCTCTTTCACTCGTCAAATGTTATACAGTTATATTGCATATGGCTATTCTTCACCATCCACAACTCTTCAGTAGGAAGGAGACACTTGCAATATGGGTATACTTTTCAACTAGGAGTGTTTATTCAGACCATCCCTTTCACATCTCAAATGTTAGAATAAGGGATTCAAACGATATCCTCCGCCACTAGTAAACTTGGTTTTCTATCGCAATTTGAGATTTCTAGTTGTGTTTTTCAAAGAAATTGTTGGTTTATTTGGGATGTGTTCAAGTCACGGAAACAGCCTCTTGCCCCCTTGGGGTAGAGAGGTAAGGTTTGCATACATCCCCCCCCCCCTCTCTCTCAAAATCACACACACACACACAAAAGAGCCTTCCTCTATGTGGAAGACACTGAGATTTCTTGGTTTCGTATAAGGATGTGATCAAGAGTTGTTCTCTCTGCTCATCTGACGTGGCATTACTTGCTGCAATTTTACTGTTTATAATTAAGATGGTTTACCTTGGTTCATTACAAATCTATTTGTTGTTTTTTGTATTTTCCCAAATATTTAAGATTACTTGGGAGCACTTTATGTGATGATCCCTAACTGTCAGTGGTTAGGCCTCAGTTTCATTTTCATTTTCACTTTTTTTCCCATTAGTCTGATTGATAAGAGTCAACTATAAAAGCTAATTCCATCTTTCAACTCTTGATGATAATTTCTGAATAACTTCATGTTGTAGATTCTTGGTATGTGTTTATTCTGTTACATTTTGTGGATCTACTCTACTCCTAGTACTCCCACTTTTCCAAAATATGTCCCACATTGAAAAAGTCACACAGTTTTAGAAATGTGTTATCTTTATACTTTTTAATTGACTGAATGACAATTTTACCCTTAATTATGAGGATGTAAAGAATTTTGCATCTCATCATTATGAAAATTGGAAAGTAATACACTTATTTTGGAGCAAACTAAAATAGAAATGTGGACACTTATTTTTAGACAGAGGGAGTAGTTTCCTATAAGTTATGATTGCTTTTCGTCGTTGAATTATTTGTTTCTGATTCATGAATCAAAAGCCATGCTGTCACTAAATTTCTGATTTGTTTTTCTTTACAGAGAGCTTAGCAAAATTTCCACGGAGGACGTCTTCGACATCGGGGTTTCATAATCAACCAGAAGAACAGAAGCCACAGCAGGTGCAAACAGTGGTCCAAAGTACATCAAACAATGAAACATCTGCTATGCAAATTGCATCCACCAGTGGCATGCCTAGTGTAAATAACTATAACTCGGCACCTTCGACTTCTTCCAATATCACCATGGTTGGACTGCTGCACCAGAATTCTCGACAGCAAAATCCACTCACTAGCACTAATGGTGCTGCTTACGGCATTCAGATCCCTTCCCCCGGATCCTCGAGCACACAACAGCACCCTAACCCTTCCCCCTTCCAATCACCAACTCCATCCTTATCTAACAATCTCCCCCAAGGCTCCGGACCACCCGCCACCTCCCCAAATATCTCATCCATTCAGCCGACTCTTTCTAGTGATGCAGACGCGAACGACTCCCAAAGCTCCGTTCAGAAAATAATACAAGAAATGATGATGTCTTCCCAACTTGTCGGAGGCAATGGGGGTGTTGGTTCAATGGGAATTGACATGAAAAACGCTAACGATTTGATTCAGACAGGAGGGAACGGTGGTTCGAGTATTGTCGGAAATGGGAGTGGGAACAATATGATTACGAGCGGTGGACAAATGGGTATCGTGAACGGAATGCGGGCGGCAATGGGTGGTCATAATTCATTGAGTATGAACGGGAGGGTGGCGATGTTGAATCATCATCAACAACAACAGCAGCAGCAGCAGCAGGACTTGGGGAGCCAATTGCTTAATGGTCTTGGAGCTGTTAACGGATTCAATAATCTACCATTTGATTGGAAACCATCTCCATAAGTATATTCTATGACGGCAGTGTCGTTTGGAAGTGAAGATTTTTGGAATCTGGTTTTTCGACATTGCAAAGAAGATACACGGAACCATTATATATATAGGGACACGATGGGAAAAAAAAGCAAGTCCGCATTGTACTAATTTCAGAGATGAAAGGAAGGAAAGATATAGTAGTAGAGCATGGCAATCGGTTTATTTTGCTGCTTTTGTGGTTTTTGATTTGGTTTTGCATCGAAAATGGTTGTTTATGTTGCTTGATTTTGTTCCCATAGATTTTATGATTGGAAAAGGCCCGACTAATGTGGTTGACATGAAGCATCATCGGTGGGTTGGGCTCGTCTTGGTGCTGGCTGGATGGATACTAGTAGTAGTCGTAGTAGTCGTTCTGGTTCTGGTTCTCGTCTTATGTCTGATTGCTATATCTTTCTTTCTCAATTAGAAGTGAGTGTATGTATTCTATGGAATGTTGGAGCAGTTTAATGTAGAATTTAGTATCTTTTTCGGTGATTTGAATTGTTGCTGCTAATTGTTTTTACATGTAATATCTAAAGGGCTGTTTACCCACAAAAGTTAGCTAGAGAGAGTCTACTATTGTCATTTACCCTGTAATATTTTTGGTCGTCTAAGGAGCGTAAAACCGTCGTCTTTTGCTTTGTAATTATTAACCGGGTATGATTTGTGATACGGTTCGACAGGCTAGAACCACAAATGACCAATCTGATACGATTAATGGGCCGATCGAAGAAACGTAAAAGGGTAGCAGTCTTCTTCTTGGCATTGAACGAAACTTAGTGTTTTTGTGTCGTCTATTGGGCACTCAACGCCATAACGAATTTCTCATAATGCCATTCGGTTTATCCAATGCCCCATCTACCTTCCAAACCACCATGAACGATCTGTTCCTCGAGGTTCTTTGACTATTTGTCCTTGTTTTCTTGAGGCTCCTTGTTTATAGTTCATTCGCAGACAAGCATTATGAGCATTTGTGATGTTTTTGCAGCCTTAGCTGCCAATAAATTATATGCCGAACTTGTTGATCCAATCCTCTCATTCATTGATGACGATCCTTTACTATACATGGTGAAAAATACTAAGTTTTTAATATTTCTGTTCAACATCAATGATGATCACCGAGTCTGTCAGTGACCGATGAGTGCTCGCATTGTAACCTCCCTAAAGGTAACAATTTAGTTACAAGGATCCTTCAGTGATCTCGAAAAATCGCTAAAGAAAGAGTCAAGACTGATTGTAGTCTGAAGCGACATGTTCCCTAACGTGCATATTTGAAACCAAGACTTAGCTATCACTGAGTACACCACTTAGTGACCTATATACCTGATCAAAGTCATGTCTATAACGATTCAAAGTTGTCTTATCCTTTTTTGCATAAAATATAGTCTAACAACTTTATACTGACAAAAAGTACAAGCATGGTTACTTTACTGTTCCCCTCGTATGAGTAGGCTATAAAGCAACTATACACATACGGCTTAAAGTATGGGCTGCCAAAAACATGCTCTTAGATATCGGATGAATAGTAACATGCAAATCAATCTCCACATGACATGTGGAAAGTGGGTCCGAGCTGCATTTAATGCATAGGGTATAAATATCAAAGAAGACGTCTCTTCTTTGCAGAGTTGTTTCATTGTATAGTATGGCATTCTTTATACATCACCCCCTCCATGTAAAATTCTACCGACAATGATGAATAAAGATCAGATCTCCACTGGGTCCTATACAAGGTAACCTTACAGGACCAATAGGACTTGACACGGGTCGACACACTAGAACTCACAAACGACCGACCCCAGAGGCGATTCTAAGTAGTGAGTAGTGGGGTGTCTGGACCCCACATAATTTTTATTTTATTTTATTGTTATGGTATAATTTTATTTTGGACCCCTCTAAAATTACAAAAGTGACCCCACAAGAATTCAAGAATCATTGGTTTACACCTTACAATTTTCAATTTTCATTAATTAGGTTAAAGGGAAAAGTTAAAAGGTATTCATTTTATAGCTTAATGTACAACTTGTTAAGGCATGTACAACCCATTATCCACTAATCTCTCCTTAACCCACCTCCCATTTTCCTTTTTAATATATAAATTACATTTAATACCCTTGTAACTAATCATTCAATTTATTTTTAATCTCTTAGTTTTTCATTTTTCATTTTAAATCCTTATCATATTAACACAAATAATTGTATACGAAGTAATATAGATTAAAAAATATATTTCCTTTTTGACAAATTATATCATTGCAACCGTCTCGTCAACATCTTCAAAATAAGTCAAATATTAAATATTTTTGAATTTTATCATAATGTTAAATATCGCAAATATATGTAGAATACATAGTTTTATATAACAAAAAAATTTGGACCTGTTGTCTATTTTTACAACTGACTCATGCTGTCACATGTTGGACCCCATTAGGTTTGAATCCTAGATTCGCCACTGACCGACCCGATACAACGACTAGTGGGCCGATCCAAGAAATGTAAACTCGTAACAATCTTCTTCTTGGCATGGAAGAATAGGTCAATGGTTATCATGCACCGTCTCTTTAGATTCATTATAATGCATTTGTGTGAAAGATATCAGAAATTTTGGTTTACGTATTTTCCTCTATTGTAAATCTCAACTTTTAGACTGACCATCTCGAAAATATCAATTTTCCATATAAAATCCCTGGTTAGCAAAATGACATTATTACCAATAAAAACCATTATTTTTTACCGATAAAAAACCATTATTTTTATTGGATGAGTGCTTTTTAAGGAGGTAACTGTTAACTGCCCTGACCTTGACCTCTTTATTGCATTCAAAACCATAATTTTAAAACAAATGTAAAAAGTTGCGGGATATGATTTATTACCAATCGAAAAAGTGAATTATGTACTACTTAGACGCTAATTATTTGGATGATATTTACTTAAAGTAAAAGGTTGATTAAAGTTGGGATTTTATTTCCAATAGCTAAATAAGAATATTTATCCAAAAACGTTCAAAGTATTTTAAATGTTTAGAACATCCAAGATGTTTTGGGTGTTTTCTTAGTGGTATAAAAAAAAATATATTCTAAACCGAATAATCGACTCGATACCAAAACTCAATAATCTATAAATTTTGTTTATTTGGTTTTTTTGAATGGTTGATTAACAGTAAAAGGTAATTAACCTCATTTGATTTCAATTATTTTTAATGGATCCAGTTAAACTAAATCAAGTGACTAAGCCATAAAGCCAATATATAAACTAAATCAAAATATGAAAGAGTTGAGAATCATAAGGCCATCCGCAGCGCGGACGGTATGGGAGCTGCACCGCTCCCATACCAGCGGTAACACCGCCGCGTGTTAACGGTATGGGAGCTGCAAGATGGGCGAACGGTGAATGCTCACCGGTGGTAAAGCACACACACATACATATACATACATATATATACATATTTTATTATTTAAATAATGCAGGTGGTATGAGTGGTACGGGTGTGGGTGAATGGTATGGTAATGGTAAGGTAGTGGTAAAGCTGATGTGGCGCTGAGGTGGCAGCCTATGCAGGTGGTATGGGTGGTACGGCTGTGGATGGCCTAAGAGTCAATCTAATTCATTAATTGAGTCTGCATGTTAAATAAAAATGTTTATACTTGTTATTAAAATTATTAAACCGACAAAGTAATTTTTGCATTAGAAAATTTCAAATTCAGAAAATTTGTGATTTACAAATCAAATTTCTTGAATTAAAGAATATATTAAATAAATTCTTTATTTTCTTTTTTCAGAAAGATCTCTATATTTATTTAAAACTATTAAATAAATAAGATGAAAATTAAAAAAATATCTAGATTGAGAAGACTAAAAATATCAAGAGAAATTCACATATTTTATCAATTGGACACTTGAAATATGCAATAAAAATCTAAGAAATGAAGTACATCTAATATGCATTATTTATATTATACTAAAATTACAAATAGTTAAAGTAATAACAAATTAAAATACAAACAATAGATAAAAATAAAAAAAATTAATGACTATTAAAAAAAATTAAGAACAACATATGGAAAAATCCTACAAGAGTAAAGATTAACTATATTACAATTATAAAGAAAATGTTTGTTGTCCAAAAATATAAAAAGTTGTAATATTATTTTAAATTTTATAATGCCCCACAAACACTTTCACCAGTATGATGTTGATATATCACAACTCTTTATAGTTTTAGACAATAAACCTTTTTCTTTAATTAATCTTATGTTAACCATACTTGAATTTGATATTATCCTTGAATATTTCAAGGTCTAACTAAAGATATATTTGTGAATTTCTTTAGAATTCTTTCTTTTTTTCCTAATTTGGAATTTTCTAATATAAATTCCTGTTATAAATTTAATGGTTTTAAAATAAACATAAACATTTTCTTTAGATATCTATTACAATGTAAGAAAAATTAATTCGTGATTGATAATATAGAGTTTTTTTTAAAGAATTTAATTCAATTTCTTTAAATATGCGATCTTTTAACATAAAAATTTGTTATTTCAATTTCACAATTTTATTTAATATATAAAATAGTTTAATAAATGTTTAAATAGGTGAACGAGATTTTTAATAGTTTGAGAAACTTTAATATTTTTAATTTTAATGGGACAGCCTACCAGTAGGCTTGTGGAAAGTGTAACAACCAACTCAAGTTCCAATTTGGGGATGAGCAACCAAGTGCCACTGACAGGAGAGCATGCTTTAGTTCTAGATAAAAATTACCAAGGATGTAGTCTAGGTAAAGCCCAGGTGAACCTTATAAAAAAAATTTAAAACATTTTTAACAATCTTTTTAAAGAATTACACTTTTGGTTCTTGTAGTCTACATAAATATTTATTAGTCTTTCATAATGGTTGTTAATTGATGGTGTTAAGTTTTGGGATTCTTAGTGAGGGGTCTAGCAGGAATTGAGTATAAGGGTTGAGATTGAAGATTAAGAGCCAAAAGTATATTGTATTATTGAATAGAGAAGCATGAATTACAAAGAAGCGAGAGCGGCTATATAAAGCCAAGAAAACCCTAAAACAAGTAAACCCTAAAAACAAACGGGTCGGGCCCAAATATAAAAGCTAAGCTAACATCCCCCCTCAAACTCACAATGCAACAACAATAAGCATTGAGAGTTTGTCACATAAGAAACGAAAACGCGATGCAGGTAGAGCCTTGGTGAAAATATCAGCAATCTGCAGAGCTGAAGGTACAAAAGGCAACGAGATAGTCCCGAGCTGCAGATGTTGACGAGTGAAGTGGCAGTCAATCTCAATGTGCTTCGTCCTTTCGTGAAAGACCGAATTTTTCGCAATTTGCATCGCACTTTTGTTGTCACAATGCAATGGAGTGGGTTGCGAAACATCAACACCCATATCTGCAAGAAGCCAACGTAACCAAACAATCTCGCAAGTAGTTACTGCCATAGCACGATATTCGGCCTCCGTAGACGAACGAGAAACAACATCCTGTTTCTTGCTTTTCCATGAGATAAGAGAATCTCCAAGAAAAATACAGAACCCAGTAGTAGACTTGCGATCACTAGGATCACTATCCCAACTGGCATCACTATAGGCACTCAACTTTAGAGAGGATGTCGAAGGGAACAAGAGGCTCTGAAATTGAGTGCCACGAAGATACCTCAAAATGCGAAGAACAGCTCCCCAATGAACAGTAGTAGGAGCTGTAACAAATTGACTGACCACATGAACTGCATGAGCAATGTCTGGACGTGTAACCGTAAGATAAACCAAACTTCCAACAATAGTACGGTACAAGCTCAGATCTGATAAGGGAACACCATCTGTTGGAGTATAGTGAACATTGGTCTCAAGAGGCGTGTCAACAGTTTTCTTGTCAGAAAGTCGAGCACGCTCAAACAAATCCGATATATACTTTGTCTGGGAAAGAAGATAGCCTTTCTTGGATTGAGCAACCTCAATACCCAAGAAGTAACGCAACGTCCCCAAGTCCTTCATAGCAAAACGATGGGCCAGTTCTTGCTTCAGAGACTCAATACCGTCATGGTCATCTCCAGTGATAATCATGTCATCCACATATAAGGATAGAAGAATCCGACCTGCCCCCGTGCATCTAACAAACAACGCAGAATCATGATTACTAGGGGTGAAACCAAGAGAAGTAATCACCGTAGAGAATTTCTCAAACCAAGCGCGAGGAGCTTGCTTGAGACCATACAGTGCTTTGCGAAGCCGACACACTTCTCCTGGTTTATGAGCCACACCTGGGGGAGGAGTCATGTACACCTCCTCATGAAGA
Source organism: Centaurea solstitialis (assembly GCA_030169165.1). Taxonomy (NCBI): domain Eukaryota; kingdom Viridiplantae; phylum Streptophyta; class Magnoliopsida; order Asterales; family Asteraceae; genus Centaurea; species Centaurea solstitialis. Next base: position 16,671,439 of record CM058041.1, read on the forward strand.
TCACCATTCAAGAAAGCATTCTTTACGTCCATTTGACAAATTTTCCACTGACGAATAGAAGCAACAGCAATAAGAGTTCGAACAGTCGTCATCTTTGCAACTGGTGCAAAGGTCTCATCATAATCCATGCCATACTGTTGGGAGTATCCTTTAGCAACAAGTCTGGCCTTGTACCGCTCAACAGACCCATCCGACCTTGTTTTAATCTTGAATACCCATCGAGAACCACTTGCATGCTTTCCAAAAGGAAGTAGGACTAGATCCCACGTGTGGGTCTGATAAAGAGCTGTCAGTTCCTCAGCCATTGCATTCTGCCAAAGAGGATCAGAAATAGCCTCTCGATAGGATTCAGGTTCAGTCAAACGATGTATATTAGTAATAAAGGAAGCAAATGAGGCTGAGTAGGATGAATAAGCAAAATCAGGGAGCTTGGTAGACTTACGAGTACGAGTGGACTTACGAGGAGGGACGTCCGTGGTCTCATCAGGTGCGGGAGCGGTCATAGGCGTAGCAGAATCAGAAGACGTGGATGTCTCAGGGGGGTCTGATGTTGCAGATGTCTCATGAGCAGGAACATCAGGGAAGGTATCATCAGTGTCAACATCAAAAGGATCAATAGATCGGAGATCTGATTGCGTCACATCATGAGACTGGGCCGGAATAGAAAAGAAAGGAATATGTTCCAAAAAAGTGACATGTCGAGAAACATATAGTTTTTGACTTACCGGATCAAAGCAACGATATCCTTTCTGACCAATACCATACCCCAGAAAGACACACAAAGCAGAACGAGGAGATAACTTATTTCTCTCAACATGAGGACGCAAGACAAAACAAGTACAACCAAAAACACGCAAAGAGGAGTAATCGGGTGACTCACCATATAGTTTCTCAAAAGGAGACAAACCAGAGTTATGAGCTATGGGAATTCGATTTATCAAATAGGTAGCGGTTAGAAGCGCTTCCCCCCAGAAAACACTTGGAACTCCGGAAGAAACAAGCAATGAACGAGCAATTTCAACAAGATGTCGGTGTTTCCTTTCAGCAACTCCATTTTGTTGAGGCGTATCAGTACAAGATGATTGATGGATGGTACCATCAGATGCAAGTAACTGAGTGAAGTCATTAGAGGTATATTCCCCTCCTAAATCACACCTGAAACATTTTATGACAGCAGAATGTTGCGTTTTTATTAAAGCTCTAAAGTTACTATACACCAAGAGAAAATCAGATCTGCGTTTCATGAGGAAAACCCAAGTATAACGAGTATAATCATCAATAAACGACACATAGTACTTGGAGCCTCCCTTTGAAGACACAGGAGATGGTCCCCACACATCAGAATGTACAAGATCAAAAGGAGCAGAGGAACAAGACATACTTTTATTAAACGGTAAAGCAGAAAATTTTGCCAGTTTACAACCACTACAGTCAGAAATATCACAACTTTTCAACTGTCCCAAAGCGCCTGTAGAGGCCAAAAACTGTAACCGTGACGCAGACACGTGCCCTAAACGAACATGCCAAAGATAAAAAACTGAAGAAGAATGACTCAAACGAAATGAAGACAAATCAACGCCGGAAGCCGCAACACCAGAAACTCTGAGTTCATCCACGACATAGAGATCCCCTAGCTTATGGCCTATCCCAATCACCTTCCGAGTCCGCGGGTCCTGTACACAACACAAATAATCAGAGAAGAAAACCCAATAACCGGTTTTTACATAGTTGGCTAACCGAAACAAGATTCAAAGCAAGTGTGGGTATATAATAGACATCGGAAAGAGACAACTGGGGAGTGACAATAGAACCAACACCTTCTACTTGCATGGGCGTAGAACTAGCAGACATAACAGAGACTGGTGATCTCGGGGACAAGGATGTAAAATATATCAAATGAGGTGACATATGATGAGATGCACCTGCATCTAGAATCCATAAGGAAGAGGGAATACCTGAAGTGTTGGTCGAAGACAAACCTGAACCTGAATGAGACATAGAGGCAGACATGGCAATTGGATTAGAGGCAAGGAACTGTTTAAATTGCTCAAAGACCTGAGGATCCAAAGCAGATGGTGGTGGTGTGCCAGTAGGCTGAAAATCATGCTCTACTGGAGAAGGAGCAGCAGCAGCAAACTACGGTGGACGAGGTGCCCAAGGAGTCGGACCAGGAGGACGAAACTGAGGGGGTGACTGAAACGATCCAGGGGCTTTGTTCTGTTGCTGCTGTGGTCGTTGTTGTTTTCCCTTATTCAATAGCAGTGGACACTGGGACTTCCAATGATTCTTCTGTTTGCAGTAACTACATTCATCAGGGGCTACCCTTGCTTTATTCTGAGGTCTTTGAGGAACAGCAAAGACAGCAGGAGTAGATGGCAACTTAGGATCCTTGTCACCAGAAGACTTCAAACGAGTTTCCTCTGCAATTAGTTCATGAACAACCGAGTCAACTGTGGGAAGAGGGTTACGATGAAGAATTGTGCCACGTAATCCTTCAAAAAAAATTTCATGACATAACTCCAATACGAATAGTTTTTTCCATCTAATTGAGTGCTAATAGACTGAAGAGAATCATCTTTGGGAGACATGGTTTCCACAAAAAAAAAATCAATCAAACACAAGATGAACGAAAGCAGTAAATAGCCCCAATAACAACGAATAGCCCCAAATTAGACGAAAACAAAATCAAACAGAACGAGACGAAACTCAACAAATCAGACGAAACGAGAAATTATGAACGAAATTACCAGAAATCATGAACCAGAAATTATTCACGAAAAATTTCGATTGGGGCCAGCCCCAAACCCCGACGGGGGCGCGCTGCCCCCCGTACCCCCCAGCGTACCCCCCGACGGGAACTCGATCCGCGAAACCGGTGCTTGCTACAACGTCGTCTATGAGCATCAAATATTGGATCGATACTTGAGCTCTGATACCATGAAGATTAAGAGCCAAAAGTATATTGTATTATTGAATAGAGAAGCATGAATTACAAAGAAGCGAGAGCGGCTATATAAAGCCAAGAAAACCCTAAAACAAGTAAACCCTAAAAACAAACGGGTCGGGCCCAAATATAAAAGCTAAGCTAACAGAGATGTTCATTATCTCACTTTATTGATAAAATAATATCGATAATTTTGTATCCTGACAAAAAAAGGAACAAAAAAAGAACACTTACATTTTAAACTAATGCATGAACCTTTCAACGATTATAAGTATCGCCTATCCTTTTTCTCATTGAGTAATTTGATTGGAATAAAAATCTTAGATTGAAGTTTAAACATATACACCAAAGAAATATACGTTAAAAAAAGTTAACAACTATAACATTGTACCTTGTATCCTTAAGTTGAACAGGTCTTTATTACGTCGAATAGAAATCATCTATTATCCTATCCACAGAAAAGGAAGCTGCAATCTCTTTCAAAGTAACGAATCAAACAACTTTTAAGAAATTCATCATCCATGGTACTACAATGTCTTATCTTCACAATTTTTATTGCTGAGAAAGCTCTTTCAGTTGTTGCCATTGAAACAGGTAGAGTTAAAACAAGACTAATAGTTTGTCAACAAAAGGATAAAATTTTGTCTTCCCCGTTTCTTGGAGACCTCTAAGCAACTCATAAAGTGTGCAAACATTTTTCAATTGTGGATGATTAGGCACATCTAATTCATAGTGTTGCAACTCAAGCTTTAATTAATTCTTTTCTTGTTCTATAATGTCCAAAGAGAAGTAAGTTGTCACTAACTTGCATACATCATCGATATTGAAGGATCTTTTTGAATCCAAAGCAATACTAAGATAAAGAAGTTATGTCACGGACTCACAAAATCTGGAGTTTTACTCTTGCAATTGACTATCAATAGTAGCAATGAACAAATGAACATGGTAATGATGCTCAGTAGTCACATTTTCTTGCTTACGGCGTGATAGAACTATATCATTGTAAATTCCATTCATACCAGGGACCATAATGCTATTAGACTTACAAAAAAGAAACAACTCGTTGTAGAAGTGGTTCCTAATCTTCAACCCTTAGTTTCTGAAATAATGTATTTGTAGTAGAAAACAATGTCGAAGCATTAACAATGTATTGAGATTTTTGTTGTAATGTTTGACAAAGTTTGCCAGTTATCCCCACAATATCCTTCATCACATGCATTACAACGACAAAATCAAATGGTAATGCATGTGTAAGTGAATATGTAGCATCACCTTTTTGAGAAGACGTCGAACGTTCACTAACAATGTCATCCAAAACTACACAAGTCAGACCAAACAACCTTATCAAACTACATATTGATATGAAATGGGAACTCCATCTAGTATCTCCATATCTTTGCAAAGTTCAAATTTGACTTGCTCCTTTTCCACCCTCGAGCTCTCCAATTTAAGTAAGATGTGAAATTTTAGCAATTTGAGCAGCTTGCAATTGATCATTACGTTTGCAAGAAGAACAAACAATATTAACAATAAAGTTCAAGTTCTTCAAAAAAGTATGTACCTCAATCACATCTTTAGATGCCGCAAAAAGACTAATTGTAACTGATGGGCAAAACAATGTATATAATAAGCATAAGGATATTCCTTTAAGAACAAAGCTTGTAGCCCATTCCATGCATACTGCTAGCTCCATCACATCCTTGACTAGGGATGCAAACGGGGGCGGGTAGTAGCGGGGACTATAATACCCGTCCCCGTCCCCGACTTCTTATATTCACACCCGTCCCCGTCCCCGCCCCATCAAATCCCCATCAGGATTGGGGAACCCGATGGATACCCATTTAGTAAATAAATTTCATTTTTTTATAAATTGGAAAACAATCATTAAACAAGAATCACAATAACTAAAAGTTTCATATAATTCATTTCGAAAATACCACAAAATATAAAAAGATGATTACGACCTCAAGTTTGATAAAAACTAAAGTAAAAACCATCAACTATATATATATATATATAAACTTACTCGTAAGTTTTATATTTATTGGAGTGGATGCTATAACCTATGTCATAAGTATTATATGTGTGTGTGTGTGTGTATATATATATATCGGGTCTTAAACGGGGCGGATACCATTATACATGTCCCGACCCATCCCCGCTTCGGGTAAGAAAATCAATCTCCATCCCCGACCCGTTACCCGCTAAAGCGGGGATTTCTCTCTCCGTTCGGGTCGGATCTCCACGGGTAGCAGGGATTCCCCGCCCAGTTTGCATCCCTATCCTTGACCAATGATATCTTGAACTTCATGTTTATGGACCACGGTATCTCATTTTCAAAGTCAATAAAGTTGTTTCTTTAACATGAACCAAGTCCAAAAACCTTTCTTTAAGATGTGTTTCAATCACATATCTCACAGTAATAGCCATTTGCTCTTTATTAGATTCATTTTAAGACTCATCAACTATGAAACAAAATTGTTCCTTCTCAGTTTCATCATGAATCTCTTGTGGTACATTTGTTGAAAAAACACGTAATGTATCTTTTTGAATATCTGGTGATGTGTACTTAAAGCATTTTGAGGAGCATTTTCCAACACAACATCATCGACATTCTTGTTATAAGAAGCAATAAACTTTATCAGTAATTAAAAGATCACCCTATCTGATTAAAGGGGAAGTTACAACAATAATGAAAAAATATAACTAGTTTCAATGACATATGTGTGGTTGTTGAGATTTCTCTAACAAATTACTAAGGGTGCATTTGGTTGTGGAAAACTGTTTTTATTTTCCTAGAAAACGTTTTTCAGAAAATTGAGTTGACTTTCGTTTTCAGTTTTCTATGTAAATTTTAGAAAACACGTTTTTTGTTGAAATGGTGGAGTTTTCATTTTCCATCTTAGAAAATTAGGAAACGCATTTCGAAAATTTTGGAAAACTACTAAAATTAGTTTTTTAATTTACATAGAAGTTAGAAAACAGAAAACTTTCATTTTCTTGAAAAACTTTTCAAAACTGAATAAACCAAACATGTTTTCCAAATTTTCATTTTTCTTGGAAAACTGGAAAATTTTCCACAACCAAACGCACCCTTATGAAAAATTATTTTCAATTTCCTAGAAGACATTTTCAAAAGATAGAGTTGAGTTTACATTTTCAGTTTTCTAAGAAAACTTTACAAAAAGAGTTTGGTTGAAATTGTGGAGTTCTCATTCATTTTAGAAAAATAGAAACGGGTTTATGAAAACTACTAAATCAGTTTTATAATTCACATACAAGTTAGAAAACAATCAAAGCATTAGTAGCCTAGTGGTCGGTAACATCATTGGAAGGGACAGTGGATGGCATCACTGTCTACCCGGGTTCTATTCATGGGGTGAGCATGTAGCGATACCCTGACCATGGGTTGGCTTTTGGGTCGGTCAATGGTCGCCGATGATTAGTCGGGTGCCTGTATGGATCATGGATACCTTGTCGACTTTATATCGGGACGTGTGCGTGAGTTATCTGCCGTTCAAAAAAATACAAGTTAGAAAACAGAAAATTTTCATTTCCTTGGAAACTTTTCCACTATCAAACACACCCCTAAGGGGGCGTTTGGTACAGAGAATGGAATTGCAGAGAAATGAGGTAGAGAATGGAATTGCAGAGAAATGAGGTAGAGAATGGAATTGCAGAGAAAGAGAATTGATCTAGAGAATGGGAATTGACTCCTCTGTTTGGTAGCACAGAGATTTCAACTGAGAAATGTAACATAGAATCATTTCTCTTGTTTGGTAGTAAAGAAAAATTAACAGAGAATTGTATCAGATTTATATAATTCCACTGTTTCAAACACATAAACTCTAATCAAGCACCAAAAACTCAGATTTATATAATTCCTTCAAAAACCAAAAACTCATGTAATCAAATACCATAAACTCTACTAATCAAGCACCAAAAACTCAGATTTATATAATTCATTCAAACACCCAAAAACTCATGTAATCAAACACCAAATTTACATACATAAATCAAACTCCTTTTCTAAATCGAAAACATAAACAAAATCGAAATAATTTTTTGAAATACACGAATCAAAACAAGAAAATAAGAATATGCAGATTAGTGGATCTGTGTTGATGAAAGGAGATGGCCACAAATCCGGCCAAATCCGACCAAACCTTCGATCTGGTTTTGATTATAAAGAATTTTGGAGACATCCTTTGTAGAGCAACCACCATCATCTCTACTAATTGGCGGCTGAACCCGTCGGAGAAGATTACGGCTGAACCCTAGCCGCCGCCAGAGAAGATTGCGGCTGAACCCTAGCCACCGCCTGGAGCGACGCAGAGAGAGAGAGAGAGATCGAGACAGAGAAAGAGATGAACCTGGTTGAACGACGGTGGGAACGGTGGTGGTCGAACGGCGGTAGGAAATAGAGCAAGAGAGAGAGAGAGAGAGAGAGGAACGGCGGTGGTCGCCGGTGAAGAATCGGCGGTGGCGCCGGTGAAGAATCGGCGGTGAAGAGACACACCAGAGAGAGAGCAAGAAAAGGAAGAATCTGATGTTTTATTTCTTGTATGTGTTTTCAATTCTCCGCTGTGACACTTGAGAAATGAAACCTCCATTTCTCTCCATTTCTCCCCAAAAAATAGGGAATTAAAAATAAGGGATCAATTATCGAGAATTGGCAATTCTCCTTCTTTTAATTTCTCAATCCTACCAAACAAGAGAAATGGAAATCAAAAGGGAATCAAATTTTCTCTACCAAACACCCCCTAAGTGTTTTGCCTAAGAATCAAAAGGGAAGTGATCTATGCCACAAATGCAACTGCAGCTCAAACTTGACTGTAAAAGAAAACGTTTCAGTACCGTTCGATTTCCAACAGTAATTTGATGTGGTCGATCTATGCCATCTACCAAATTTGCACCGTTCGATTTCCAACAATAATTTGATGTGGTCGATCTGTTGGGAATCAAAAGCTCCAAACCATGCACAGCGGAATAATAAAAACGGATTCCCAATCGAGGATCCAATCCCAAACATAACAGATACAATCAAAGGGTGTTTTCGATGGTTTACCTTTGCGAATAATATCCTGAACTGCGAGCAGGGGATACACCGCTACTGACACGATCTGAGAACGAGCTGCTAGACCACCAGGGATTTATCAGAAAAACAACCTCCTGTTGTTTTCTCTGTGTGACCGTCGATCAAGGGAGGGGAGAGAGGAGAGAGAGAGTTTTCTGGCTTTTAGTTTAATTATGATTGACTTGAATGAGAAACTGATAGGGCTTTACCATATTTATATAACTAAATATGGTAATGTCCATATCTTTTACCAAAAGCCCATTGGACTAAAGCCCATTAGCCCAAAACTTAAAACCCTTTAATTAATTAATTAATTTCTCAATTAATTAATCACTTAATTAATTAATCTTTAATTAATCTGATAAAATATACAAACTGATATTTTACCGACTATAAATAATAAATAACTTTTATTATTTATCTCTCAAATAATTAATTCTATACTAAATTAATTATTCCCATCTCTTTGATAAATCCATGTTCTCTAATTTGTGTGCAGCGTGTGACCTACTAGTGTCTTACAACATCGGACATGGTAAACCCTGTTACTATCTTGCACATAATCCTAACAGACTCCCACTTGTGTCAGACTAGTAACTGTACTGTTACCATTAGCCTAAGGAGGTCCCTAGCCAGACACTTAGGTTAACCAGGTTATAAGATCTCTTATGTTCAGAGATACAATTCACACTTGAATTTGTACACAGGTTCATTCCTTTTACACGCGATATTTCTAAAGTGAACTTGAGACATGGAGTGGAGGATTCATTTCTCTAGTTCAAGTATTTCTTGACTCTGATTTCGATTGCCTGCAGTAACGGATATTACTAAATAACACCTGCTATTCTATCCGAGCGTGGCCACGCGTTTTCTGCCAATCTTAATCGTCAAGGAGCCCGGAAATATCTCTCTTTTGAAAAGAGGTGCAAATCCCTTCTTGACTACTTGCATTTGGATCCACGGCTTCCGCTGCATCTAGTCACGTCCCGTATGGTCGCCCTGTTATGGTGCAGCGTTAGTACGTGCTAAGAGTACAGTAGTCCTCGTGTTCCTAAACCAAGTATCTCAGGTTCAAGGACAACCTATCAAGTCAGTGCTTATGACTGAGGCTCCATGAAGCAGACTTGATAACTGGTCACTTCCAATACCCAAACACTCTGATGAGTATCTATAAATACTTGGTCACATCACTTGTGCTTTTATTCTTTACTTTGAATAAATCATCAAGTATTTATAATAGCGTTATACTCCCTATTGAAATTCCCATTTCAATAAGTGGCTACGGAAATTTAGATTTCATACAAAACTTTGTAAAATCATGGATACGTTAAATATGCGAAAAATAGTTAATTTAGAACAATCATGAAATTAAAACCTCCATTTATTTCCAACACACTGTGAAATAAAACTTTACATGATTACATTGTTTCAAAATTAAACTATAGTAATAATTAATAAACTAAGAACTAGCTACTGGCTTCCAGGTACTGCATCCCAATGGAATTCGCATGTGCCTCATGCTTCACCCTTGCTAGTGGCTTTGTCAGCGGATCTGCGACATTTTCTTCTGTTGGAATCTTACATATTCTCACATCTCCTCTTCCAATGATCTCTCGGATGAGGTGATACTTTCTGAGCACGTGTCTTGACTTGTGATGCTCTCTGGGTTCCTTTGCTTGCGCCACGGCTCCCGAGTTATCACAGAATATATCGATCGGTCTAGAGATACCGGCAACCACTCTTAGATCCGATAGAAAATTCCTTAGCCAGACATGAGATCGCACCTCCGTTTAGGGTAAAGACGTACCCTGACTGTGACCTGAAGTCATCTCTGTCGGTCTGGAAACTAGCGTCAGAGTATCCGGTGACACTAATTTCATCCTCAGATCCTCCAAAGACCAAGAACATTTCTTTCGTTCTTCTCAGATATTTAAGAATGTTCTTGACAGCCACCCAATGAGGTTCACCTGGATTCTGTTGATATCTGCTCGTAACACTTACTGAGTAAGCAACATCGGGCCTAGTACATAACATGGCATACATGATTGATCCAATTGCAGAAGCATATGGAACTGATTTCATTTTGTCCTGATCTTGACTAGAAACAGGACATTGTATTTTACTTAACACTATGCCATGCTGCATCGGGATAAATCCTTTCTTGGATCCATCCATCCTGAATCTTTTCAGGACTTTGTCAATATAAGTACTTTGGCTAAGCCCGATAAGCCGCTTAGATCTATTTCTGTAGATCTTTATACCGAGTATATAAGCGGCTTCTCCAAGGGCTTTCATCTGGAAACATTTGCTTAACCAACTCTTAACACTTTGTAAAGTTGGTACATCGTTTCCTATGAGTAGGATATCATCTACGTATAAGACCAAGAAGGTTACTATGCTCCTACTGAACTTAGTGTAGACACACGGCTCGAACTCACTTTTGGTAAAACCAAATTCTTTGATTCGCTCATCAAAGTGTAAGTTCCAGCTTCTAGATGCTTGCTTTAATCCATAAATGGATTTTAGCAGTTTACACACCTTATTAGGATTCTTAGGATCTTCAAACCCCTCTGGTTGTTCCATATAGACGTCTTCTGTTAACTTTCCATTCAGAAAGGCTGTCTTGACGTCCATTTGCCAAATCTCGTAGTTAAAATACGCTGAGATAGCCATAAGAATCCTAATTGACTTTAACATGGCCACTGGTGAAAAGGTTTCATCATAGTCGATACCATGAGTTTGCGTGAATCCTTTTGCGACCAGTCTGGCCTTGAAGGTGTGTACATTTCCATCCATGTCGGTTTTCTTCTTGAAAACCCATTTGCGCCCAACAGCCCTACAGTGTTGTGGCAAATCAGTCAACTCCCAAACTTGGTTGTCGTACATGGATTGCATCTCGGCCTTCATGGCTTCCTGCCATTGTTCAGACTTACTGCCTGACATAGCTTCTCCATAGGATGTTGGTTCATTCAAGTCTCCACTGTCCTGAGAGACGAGAAATCCAAGATACCTATCTGGTTCTTGTCTTACCCTACTGGATCTGCGAAGGCCCTGTGTTTGCACTTCCTCAATCGGCTCTGATTGAGGTTCAACATTGCTATGTTGAATTTCTGGCTCAACAGTTGGTGCTGTGTTTTCTTCGTCTACTACCTGTAGATCTACATCCTTTCTGGTGTTCTCTAGACTGAGAAACTTTTCTTCCAGAAATTTTCCATTTCGAGCAACAAAAACTTTGTTCTCTTCAGGGTTGTAGAAATAATATCCCACGGTGGTCTTGGGATATCCAACGAAGAAACACTTGTCGGATTTGGGCTTGAGTTTTTCTGAGGTGGGTCGTTTGACGTAAACCTCACAACCCCAAATTTTTAGAAAAGATATGTTGGGTTTCTTACCCTTCCATAGTTCATATGGAGTCTTTTCTACCGACTTTGTTGGCGCTCTGTTCAGTATGTGTGCCGCTGTTTCGAGCGCATGTCCCCAGAATGACATTGGTAGCGTAGAGTGACACATCATCGTTCGTACCATATCAAGTAAAGTACGATTTCTCCTTTCTGATACACCATTCATCTGAGGTGTATACGGAGGTGTGAGTTGGGATACAATCCCACACTCCATTAGATGATTGTCAAACTCGTCACTAAGATATTCGCCACCACGATCCGACCGTAAGAACTTGATCCTCTTGTCAAGTAGATTCTGTACTTCATTCTGAAATTCCTTGAATTTTTCAAAGCTTTCAGATTTATGTCTCATAAGGTAGACATAACCATACCTACTGAAATCGTCAGTAAAGGTAATGAAGTACCGGTATCCTCCTCTTGCCACATGACTGAAAGGTCCACATACATCTGTGTGGATTATTTCAAGCAAGTTAGTAGCCCTTTCATTTTCATTGTTGAAAGGTTGCTTTGTCATTTTGCCAGATAAACAAGATTCGCAGTTATCAAAAGGTTTGTAATCGAAATTACCAAGAAAACCTCCTTTTAGGAGTAGTTCAACGCGTTTCTTGTTTATGTGGCCCAAACGGCAATGCCAGAGGTAAGTCTGATCCTCAATATCCTTGGATCGTTTACTTATATGATAGATTTCACTACTGTTGTCTTGTAGATTTACTGTATATAGACCATTCACGGGTGTAGCCTTAAAATAGAAAATATTATCTTTAAAAACAGAAATCATCTTATAATCGTATTTATAATAAAAACCTTGGTCTACTAACAAATCAAAAGACAAAACGTTCTTAATCATATTTGGAATATAATAACAATTATCCAGTTCCAAAACTAGACCCGAGGGTAAACTAAGACTATAACATCCTACAGCTTCAGCTATCAACGGTGTGCCTTCGCCAACTCGTAGGTTCGAACGGTCCTTCCTCAGAGTCTTTCTTCTAGTGAATCCCTGTAAATGATTACAAATGTGGTTACCACTGCCTGTATCAATTACCCATGATTCATAAGAAGTGATTAAGCAATCTATCATAAAGATACCTGGAGCATGGGGTAAACCGATCTCTATCTGGTCGATATTCATCGAGTGCTCGCAAATATCCTCGCTGCCACACTCTGGGCAACTCAGATCTCCCAGCTCATCAATTATATCAGTGTCCATGAGATTTGCAGGTTCGGGTACTGGCTCTAGACTGGCCAGAATATCTTCATGAACTTTATCCACGTCATTCTTCGGTTCCTTCATGTAGGCACTAGCTGTGTCCTGAACTTCCTTTGTGAGGGAAAACCACATGAGATACACTAACTCTTCCCGAGTCATCTTGTACCCCAGACGTGATAAACATTTAAAGAGCCTTCTTATTTCAATAAGATGGTTTTTAACTGACTGACCCTTTTGCAGCTTCAGGGAGAGAATCTCTTGCATGATCAAAAGCTTACCCGTATGCTTGTAGAGACCTAACTGGTTCTCCACATTTTTCACAACCTCATGGCAGAATTTTATTCTTAAATCTCCCGTGAACTCGGGTGACATAGAGAAAAGTAGAATGGACATTACATCTGATTCATCTGCCATGAATCTAAAATACTCAGCAAATTCCTCTTCAGGGCATTGCTTTTAGGTCGTGACATGGGCTTATTGATCACATAAAGCTTACCCTGGGCACTTAAAATATTCTGCAAATGTAACTTCCAAACTGGAAAGTTCTGGCCCGTAAGCTTCCACTTGCCCATAATAAGGCGAAGTGATTCCTCAGGTGAATAAAACGGAATGCTAATTGGAGACATCTACAGAAGAATATAAATTCCAATTTAGTTTATAATTATAAAATTCTAATAAATTATTACCCTTAAAATAATTTTATTAGACTAGAATCCACATTTCACATGTGTCGGGAAGCATGTGATCATGTCAAACCGACTCATGCGATCTATGGTAGGTAAAACTATACCAATCGTATTTTAACTCGAAAATACGACTTCTAGATCGTCGGGACATCGGATATTTATAATCCGTGCATATTTAGTCCCTCTAGTGCATTTTGGCCTGGTACCACCCAGTGAATAAATAATTACCAAAATAGATTGCACCACCCGGGACCTGGACAAACTCTGGCCGGTACCACCCGGAGATAATTCGCAGAGTTTTATCACCCTCCAGTTTCGGTTTGAACACAGACGTTCATAGTGTGTGCACTTACAACGCCCTATGTACCTTACACCGGAGGTGCCCCTAAAGTGGGTTGCACTTACTAATCTATGATTTTACTAAGGGTTAAAATTGCCAGTTTCCTTTTTCAAAAACTTTGAAAAACTGGATCCAAATACTAACTGTATTTGTATCCTTTTATCTTTTAAAACAATCATTCAAAAAGGGCAATTTATATTTAACAACGATTACGTAAATTTAAACAACCACGCAATTTAAATATAAAAAGCACAGTCATAGCCTAAACCCTTAAACTAATGTTGTTTTGTGAGCCAACACAAAACAATGGTCTCAACCCTAAGTGACAAAAGTCTTCGTCTTCTGGCACTCCTACTGGCTCCGAGATCCACGGTCGTCATCTTGTCTCCGTCTTGATAATTAGAACTAACTATTACAAATGGGCTCTTAATGGCACGCAGGCCTCCCAACTATTCTAATAATTTAAAATTACAAGTAGGGTTGTAAATGGCACGCAGGCCTCCCAACTATTCTAAAACGGATAAAATAAAATAAAAAACACAACCACGGGTCTAAAAGGGTTCAGCTATGACTCAATACAATTAAACGAATTAAAATACAACTGGATTTTAATCGGATAATTATAAAACCAAAAATTAATTTAAAACAAATTAATTAAATTTAATCCTGAATCGTTTTAAACCTTATCTGATAAAAACGATCATTTATCTCAAAAGCTATCCGGAAACGAATCTTAATCGAGATCCGTTAACGATAAACGATTGGGACGAACAACGATTTCGATTACCACCGATCCGCCAAAACGTGGCCGTCGATCGGTGGTTTCTCTATCGCCGGCGACTGCAATCGAAGGGAAAACAGCCACCGCCACCACGATTCGATCGCAATGGTAGCAATCGGCTACCACCGCCGTCGATTGCGGTCATGAGCAGTAGCAATCATCGCCGCCACCACCACGGTCGGTGGCGTGGCGGTTGTCTTGATCCGGCGACGACAGTGGCTCGAAACCACCACCACCACCGTCGATTTCTTTCGATTTCGGTTGCGATTACCACCAATTACCGAGACCGATCACCACCGCCACCACAAGCGGTGGTGCGGTGTTTCCTGTCGGCCACCGCCGCAGCCACTAGCTGTGGTGCGGCGTGGTGGTTGGTTTCGATGGACAGCCGTCAGCCACCACAATCTGTGGTTTCGCCAGCGGTGGTTTCCGATCCGTTTTAGGTTTTTCCAAAAAGATTTAATTTTTAAAACCCGAATTCTATAAAAATCAAAACTTTTCTAACCTAATAAGATTAACAACCTGATCTGCAGGTTTGGGAAGTGGCTCTGATACCACTGTTGGGAATCAAAAGCTACAAACCATGCACAGCGGAATAATAAAAACGGATTCCCAATCGAGGATCCAATCCCAAACATAACAGATGCAATCAAAGGGTGTTTTCGATGGTTTACCTTTGCGAATAATATCCAGAACTGCGAGCAGGGGATACACCGCTACTGACACGATCTGAGAACGAGCTGCTAGATCACCAGGGATTTATCAGAAAAACAACCTCCTGTTGTTTTCTCTGTGTGACCGTCGATCAAGGGAGGGGAGAGAGGAGAGAGAGAGTTTTTTGGCTTTTAGTTTAATTATGATTGACTTGAATGAGAAACTGATAGGGCTTTACCATATTTATATAACTAAATATGGTAATGTCCACATCTTTTACCAAAAGCCCATTGGACTAAAGCCCATTAGCCCAAAACTTAAAACCCTTTAATTAATTAATTAATTTCTCAATTAATTAATCACTTAATTAATTAATATTTAATTAATCTGATAAAATATACAAACTGATATTTTACCGACTATAAATAATAAATAACTTTTATTATTTATCTCTCAAATAATTAATTCTATACTAAATTAATTATTCCCATCTCTTTGATAAATCCATGTTCTCTAATTTGTGTGCAGCGGTGTGACCTACTAGTGTCTTACAACATCGGACATGGTAAACCATGTTACTATCTTGCACATAATCCTAACACGATCTATGCCATCTACCAAATTCGCACGAATCGTGGAACGAATCCCAAGTTGCCTGCCGGGAAGCCCCTTCTTCCTCGTGGAACAATCTGTTATAGGATACCGACTAGACTACTATTTGAATGAGAAAATTGTAAATTAAAACACAAATAGATTCAAAACCCTTATAGCTAAGACCACAAAAATGCTTCAAATCAACATAATGAAGCATACATTGCAAGTAGAAACATGATTCACTTGTAATTTTAAATAACCATGTTTCTTTTTTCTGTTTTCAATCAGACATAATTATTCAAGAATATATGATGTTATTGAAATCAAAACACCATAAGATAGCAATCTCAAATGTAAGGACAAGATGACAAAGACTTATGTAGAAGACATGCAAAATAATGTAAGAAAAGTGAAGTGAAGAAAGATGGTATGTTGCCATAAAAAAATATTTTAAGAAGAAATTATTATATGAACAAAACTAGATTTGATCCCGTGTATTACACGGGATAATTTTTAAAAAAATAATTCATACCCGAAAATCTAATATTATAAATATGATTTGTTTAATTTAAATTATTTACTATAATTTAATTTATATTTGAGAGTATTATATCTAGTAATTTGTTTATTTTGAAAGTATTGACAATAGACTTATATTATATAATCTATTATTTGCATTTTAATTAATCCTTAGAACATCCATCAATATGTATGAATAATAAATTAATTTTTACGAAAATTAACATATTTAGTATTGTAAAACATATAAGTAAATTGGACTATAAACATGAATAGAATCATCATAAGCATATCATCATGTGTAGGAAAAAATAAAAATTGAATAGCGTTTGTAATACAAAATAACACAAAAAGTGTAATCAATGACCATAAATACAAAGTCACATACGAGAAATCAACAACTCCAACTTGGACTATAAACATGAATAGAATCATCATAATCATATCATCATGTGTAGGAAAAAATAAAAATTAAAGAGCGTTTGATTAATTACCTTTGTGTGTCTATGTTTAATTGGTAGTGGTTTAATTAAAAGAGTTGCAACAATTGATTGAGATTGAGAGATTGAAAGGGGTATTTATAGATTGAGATTGAGGTGTGTATTTTTGGATTAAAACTGTTTGATTTAATTAGGTAGAGAATTTTTTAAAGTGGTATTTATCTTTTACATTATTTTATTTATTGTTTTCATATTTATCTATAGTTTGGATTAAAAAATGAAATTTTTTAAAGAGGTTGAGTATATTTTTTTGTTCCAACAAGTTATATGAAATTTTCTTAACAATTAAGAAAATAGGAAAAGTAAGATTTTTCAACTTTGGAAAACACTTAGAAAATTGTACTTTGAAAATAGAGAGAATATTTTTAACTCTTTATATCACCAATGAAAAATAATAATACGTGTATTAATAATATTAAATATTACACAAATATATGTAGAGGATTTTTTAAACCGTTTCATTTAATTATGTATTTTTGAAAGTAGTATTTATCTTTTAGATTATTTATTGTTTTCATATTTATCTATAGTTTGGATTAAAATATTTGATTTAATTATGTCTTTTATATTATTTTACTTATTGTTTTGATATCATCAGAACGCGACATGTGGCAATTTGGCTCACCAGAGCACGACACGTGGCAGATCAGTTACTCTTTTATTATATCTATATATTATGTTAAGATGCAAAAAGAACATAATGACAAAGCAACCACACAAGTAGAATTGGAATAATCAATTCCATTGACCAAATTCCATTTAAGTGTTTAATTTTCATTTGGACCCAAAAAATCTAAAAACCAGAGTACCAAACCACACTCGAAAACTTTGAGCTTCTTTTCTGGTTCTTGGTTTGGCTTTAATCCGAAACAGATTTTGTATTATTTTCCGGTTTGATTTTTGCATTGGAGGTTTTCAAACGAAACTGGATTTATAGATAAAAGTTTACCTGGATTCAAACCAAAACTTCATCTCATCTGCTTAAAACCAAATCCTAACCAGAAATGGAAATTCAAAAAAGACAATAACACAAACTGAATTAAAATTCTGATCCCATCAGTGCAATAATTTAAGCAAAACAAAGACAAAACCTTACCTAAATGTCTTCAAGACGTAGAAAACTGAAAATCAAAGAAAATGAACCTCTTAAAATTCAAAAAATAACCGTCAATGCTGCTTTATAATATAGTATAGATATCAAATACATCATTGCACATGGTCAAATATCTACTATTCAAGCAAGAATCCATATTGCAGGTGTACAACCCACAAAGGGCAAGAATCCCTAAAACAAACCCAAGGAAGAACGTTACCATTCTCGTAAAACATATTTGAATCCATCCCGAAATAACGGTGAGTGCATGTACATCACCATACTGCGGATGTTGTTTGTGCTCTCCACATATACCTGGCAAACTTCATGGTTTCTCTAACCCAAACAGCTTAAAATCACATTTGGATTTTGGACAACAAATTACTATTTAAAGTTTCCAAGATCTCATATACATCACTCATGGCAAACTTTAGGCTTTCTGACCACTAAACCCACACTTTCAAATCACATTCTGAGGACAAATGACCATTTAAAGATTCCAAGATTTCATAGATATCACTTCTGTGCATATGACTTGTATCTCTAGCTAAAAACTCATGAACAGTATCCCCTATCTCTATTAAGCTACAACCTGGAACCTTTTCAATTCCTTGCTGTCTCATTACCCTCCTAAACTTTAAAGTCTCTTGCCACTTTCCAATTGATGAACTCAAATTTGTAATCAGTGTCAAATACTAGGATTTGATGGTTCTTGATCTAATACTTTCTTAGTTACATAATCAAACAACTTACTGTTTCCATGTACCTTACAAGCACCGACTAGTGTCGCCCAATTACCGCATTAGGCTCCATGTCCATGTTTTCAGTCAATCTGATTGCTTCATCCAACTCACCAGATCGAGCTAGAAGATCAATAATGCACCCATAATGCTCGATTTGTGGTTTAATGCCGAAATCATGTACCATTTTGTGAAACAAAGTCTTACCCTCTTCCACCAGCCCTCCGTGGTTGCAAGCTGATAGAACAGCGATGAACATGATATCATCTGGTTTCTTTCCGTTATCGCACATCTTGTTGAACAACGCTAAGGCTTCTCTACACATCCCGTTAACAGCCAAGCCCGACACCATCGTTGTCCAAGTGATTATGCATTTGTTCGACATCTTACGAAAAACAGCTTTACTGCTTTCGATATCACCACATTTAGCAAACATGTCGATCAGTGCGTTTCCTAAAGGGGTCGACAAATTCATCTTGTGTTTGTTGATATAAGAGCTTATCCATTTTCCATTTTCAAGAGAACCCAAGTGAGAACATGCAGATAGGACACTAATTAAAGTAATCTGATCAGGTCTGCATTTGCCATCAAACAGCATCAAACGAAACACTGAAATAGCTTCATCAAACATGCTTTGATTGACATAGCCAGCGATCATGGCGTTCCAACGTTACAAGATTTCTTTTGTTCCCATCTGATCAAACAGTTTTCTTGCTGATTCGATATCTCCAATTGAAGCATATCCTGATATGATGCAGTACATGTCACCACAGACTTCACCGGCATCTCGTTAAAAACAGTCTCCGCTTTTGCCAAATCACCCGCCTTACGTATCCGATATCAAACAGTTCCAAGAAACCTCATTTTTTCTCAGGCATTTCGTCGAACACCAAACGGGCGTATTCCATCTTTCCGTTCTTTCGCCAACCCCGTAATCACAGAATTCCACGTCACAACAGTCTTTTCCGGCATAGATTCAAACAATCCAACAGCTGATTCAACTTCTCCACAATCCATATACATCCCAATCATAGTGTTCCAAGACACAGCATCTCTCTCAGGCATTTCATCGAACACTTGGCATGCCAATTCAACACCACGACCACCATGTTCTCCCATAGAAATTCAAAAGCGTATTTCCAACAAACACACTCGAAACATCAAAACCCATCTTCAAAACCTCCCCATGAACCATTCCACCAACACCCAAACCATCCAAACATCTCAGAAGAAAAGTGAAGGTGAAACTGTTGGGTGATACCAAAAAAACCCTCCCTTCTCCTCATTTCTTTATAAACACTCATTGCATTGTGTTCTGAAAGGTTTCCTTTTGCACCAATAAAGCATTTGATCATGGTGTTGTAAGCCACAACGTCAGGGGAATTGGAAGATTGAAGGACGTTGAAAGCGTAATCAAGTGAAATGAGGTCAGAGGAAAGAGGGATGAAGTTATGGAGTAGAAAGTTGTTGTCTTTGAGGCCATTGATGAGTATTTGGAGATGGGTTTGCTTTAAGTGATTGATGGTCTTGCACTTCTGCAAGAACCGAACGATTTCACGCTCCATTGCCGCATTGATTGTAGAATGAGTTAACGTTCTTCAGGAGGTGCAGTGTGAGAAATCGCCGAGTATAGTTCATTACATAATTGGTCCAAATAGAAAGGTGAAAAGGAATGCTGTCAAAATGTATCAAATTAAGTTATTGTATATATCCATATATTAAAAATGATTTTTAATGTATCAAACTTAATTTAAATGATCTGTAACTTGTTGAACAAGTCACCTCCACCGCAGCCTGGAACCACCGTCACCGCTACCACCGCCACACCCACCTCCATTATCACCCACTGCCACCCACCTCCACCGGCGACCTCCAGCGCCACCCACCTCCACCATCACCCACCGCCACCGCTGCCGCCACCGGGAACAACCCAGGTTCACACCTCCACCGTCTCCATCACCACCACCGTCGCCATCACCATCGAACCACCGCCCATCACCATCGAACCGCCACCATCACCATCGAACCATCACCATCACCATCAAACCGCCACCATCACTATCGATCCACAACCACCCAGAACAACCATCCCCACCGCCAAGAATCTTCCGCTGTCATCACTAACTGTCGGTAACCGCCTGGTAACCGGTTATGCATGTCACAATACACACAATAACAAAAAAAAAGTAAAGTTTAATACATCAAAAAGCATTTTTGGTAGGTGGATACACAATAACTTTTCAGGTATAGTTTGATATATGTTGAAATAGTATCCCCAAAGGAGAAAAAGAGAGTTTCCTATGGCCTTAGGTCCTCGGTAGCACATGGCAACAAAGTCTTGAATTGTGACTAGGGATGGAAATGGGGCGGGTATTGGGCGGGTAATACATCCCTCGTCCCCGACCCCGATTCTCATTTAAACCCCCCGCCCCGACAAATCCCCGGCGGGTTCAGGGGAAGGAAATCCCCGACGGGTTCGGGGAACCCGTTTAGTAAAAATAATAATAAAAACAATGTATTTTAATATTAAAATTATATTGAATCATCAGTTTATTAATCATCAATATTGAAAATTAATAATATTTATCATTTAATAGTAAGTATATAGATATATACATGTATATTTATTTATGCACACGATATATAAATATAATAAATAAAACAAAAAATTAATCGGGGTCGGGTTAGGGGCGGGTAATGTCATCCCCGACCCCGCCCCGAACCCGATACGGGTATGAAAATAAATCCCCGTCCCCGCCCCGTTACCCGTCAAACCGGGGAATCCCCCCCCCCCCCCCCCCCCCCCGGTTAGGGTCGGGTACCCGTGGGTACCCTCCCCTACGGGTAAAATTTCCATCTCTAATTGTGACATCAACTTTATTTACAAGTCCTTACCAAGTTTGAAATGAGAGTGTCAAACCCGAATATCCAATATATATATATATATATATATATAGAGAGAGAAAGAGAGTCCCCTAATTTCACAAACTCACTTTTTTGTGTGAACCGTGTAAATCCATCACACACCAAATTTCTGCATTCTGATTGGACAAAAATGAGTTTACACGATTCACACAAAATAGTAAGTTTGTAAAATAAGGTAACTCTCTCTCTCTCTCTCTCTCTATATATATATATATATATAACTCACTCTCTCTCTCTCTCTATATATAAATAGAGAGAGAGAGAGTTAGGTTTAAATGTGAACTCATTTTTAATTGTGAACGTGGGGACCATTAGTATCACGCTGAAGGGCGATTTCTTTTGCAAGAAACCTCTAGACTAGATGGAACCAAAAAGCAAGTATACAAATTGGAACCATGTCGTCTTTTCAAGTAATAAAGTGGTAAGAACCAAGTATCGTAATCCACAGGGATAGGTATCTTTAGTTGCAAGATCTTGATATGAAAAACTAAATTCAGATGGCGAATTTGGAGAAATATCTTTGAGTTGGTTTGGTTATCTTGAACGTTAACAGTAATTAAAAGAAGCAAGGGTGTAAGAAGCAAGGTGTAAGACTCAAAATGGGATTACAAATCAATTTTCTGTAGTCTCATGCTGTAGAGAGGCTGCAGCATGCTTCTGGTAGTGTTAAGTTTATTTCACTTGTTTTGGAAAATGATCCTCTCGGATTCTTACCGGTTCCTTACAGCCTAATTCTTGAATTTTACATCTCTGTATGTCATCAAAAATTCGTCTGTAAGTATTATGATATTTTTACAAAACTTATGGTTAAATAAATCTCTTTATTTAAAACTTATTCTTTTGAAACAAGTCCATATTATCATGAGAGTACAAGTGACTATTGTCTTATCTTTAAGAACACTTCAAGTACTTGCTTAATTAATAATCAATATATGAAATTCAATCAAGTTGTATGGCAACAACAATGGTTTTAGTTAAAAAGCAATTTTCTCAAACATACTTCTCTTGCCATCCAATTTTTATGTGTATTTTAATGACTCGTCTCCAAGATCATTACACTTTAACATCTCATATAATGATTAAATAATTAAGAAGTGTTAGCAAAATAAGAACTCATAAAGAAGTAATATAAAACTAATCACTACCAAAAGACAACTACTTTATTATGATTTATAATCCCATCCTTTATCTCACACCCAAGCTAATGAGATTAGCCACTCATTGCGGAAATTAAATGCAACAAAATGTAAGAAAACATGATAAAATACTTGTAACTAAAGAAAGGAAATTAAAAGACAATAATTAATCTACTTGATGAAATGTAAATCTAGCAAAAGTAACAAAGGTAAATGATGAAACTTGGTGACCAAACAACAAGATTTACCAAGATTAATATGCAATACAACAATAAAAGATGTAATCTAGATGATGACAATTAAAGATTAAAAGCAATGAAATACTAATTATGACAAATTAAAGAAACAATTTAGATGATGACAATTTCGAGATGAAAAATGAAGAACAAGGGAGAATTAAAAGATGATTATACTACTAAGAAAATAGAAGAAAAGAGAAGAACTTAAAGCTCTAACTCTTGGGGTGTTTCAAATGCTTGCCCAACCCTCCATATATATATATATAGGGGTGGAGAATGGCCAAAAGTGTAAACTACTAGCTAGCTAATCTTACTAAGGAAGCAACTATTAAACATTACCCAAAAAGATTTAATTAAAGAGTTTAAGAAATATTAACTAGTAGACAAAGAAATTATAATTTCCAAAGAAGATAAATTTATTTCCATTCTCTACTAGTTGCATCCTCTCTTCCAAAAGCTCATATTCTTCTTCTTCTACGTCCATTTCCAGTCCAGCTGCTGCTTTCCACATGCTGCAGCATCTCCTCATCAGAATCTGTCCAATAAACACAACCTTATAAGCTTTTTCCGAACAATCCAAAAGTAAATCGCATTTCCTAGCTCCATATTGACACAAACATATTTATCCTACTAAAATGATATAATATATGCTATTTATATAACAACGACCTTAAAAATATATAATTAAAGATGTGTAAAAGCACTAAATAATAGTGCTTATCACACGCCACGTGGTAATATTCAGTCTGAATATTCATGTTTTATTCAGACTGAATAAAACTTGTATTCAGTCTCAATAAAGGTTAGGCGTCGAGTTCATAATGAAAATTGAGTCACATTTGAACCCCCCCTCTCTCTCTCTCTCTATATATATATATATATATATATATATATATATAGTAGGGGTGTTCATGCGGCGGAACAGATAGTGAAATTTTTGAGAACCACATGTATGGGGAGGGTACCTAATTTTACAACCCGAAACCTGACCATGCGGGACGGGTATCCGTACTGAAAAGGAGCGGGTACCCACAGTTCGGTTTATGAGTACCTGCATTTGTCCAGTGTTTTGATGTACACATAATATATACTAGAAAATGAAGTGATCTTATGAAAAACTAAAACAACTAACACTAAAAAATATTTTAAATATGAAAATAAGAGTACGAAGGATTGTTGTCGATTCGAGTGTGTAAAAACGATCTAGACGGAATCTGAGCGACAACCAAATGGCAATGGGGGTGAACGAAGAAAACATGGTATGTGATGAAGATTTCTTTAAGATTAGTAATTTTTTATTATGAAGTATTAATAAATATATTTTTCTTAATAAACTAAATTAACGGGGAGGGTACCCGCGGGTAGTAAATTTTGAGAACCGAACCCGACCTGCGACTTAACGGGTACCCTTATTTTTGGGTTTTTCGGGTCACGGGTTGTTCCGGTATCGGTTTTCTCGGTTTCGGATCATATGGTTCGGTTTGGTTTTTTGGTTTTTTTGAACACCCCTATATTAGGTTCAAATGTGAACTCAATTTTGGTATGAACGCGAGGACCACTAAAATCGTGTCACATGGCAATATTCACTCTGAATATCAGGGCATTATTCAGGTAAAGAAGCATTAGCAATAGGATCTAATCACAAACCATCGTACTGTTTAAGGATGAATATGAACAATGTGTAAACAGATTCAGAATGTTTATTCGTCGAAAGGAGATGGTGTTAATATGTTATATTCAATTGCAAACAATCCACTGGAGTACTCAGCTATGATAATCAAATATTTTAGTTGAGATTGGATTGTAGATTAGAAATGTGAGAGATTAGATAAAATTGGAAATTATTATTAATTGATTATGCATCTAAGAGCATCCACAGTGGTGGAACCTCCAAAAACCCCACTTACCATATTTTTTCCTGCCACATCATTGTCATCTCAACAAACTAAAAACCTCATTAAAACTCTACAATGGAGATTCTTACAAAAACCTCATTTCCATTTTCTTATTTATGATATAAGTTTTATTTATGTAAGTTATTGTATAACAGAAAAGAAAACTATTACAAGAACCTGAGTTCTTGTTCAAGCACATGGGTTCCAATAAGAACTTATGACTGGGCAAGAACCTCTGTCCTCCAGTAAAGGTTCTTGTAAAAACCCCATAAAAACCTCAGAAAGAACCTCTATTGTGGATGCTCTAAGAATATTTGAAAGAATTGATTAATATGATAAAATAAATCCATTAATTAAGAGGTTTTTCGTGCTTATTTAAACTTTTTTTTAACATATATAATAGGTCTATAAAATGTCAAGAGCCAAATAAATAGAAAGAAAATATGTTCATAGACGGCAAGAATATTAATAATAATGGTTACATAATTTGGTAGATGTTCATTTAGATCTTGTTCTTGAATATAAAAGGATAGAGAAGTATTAATTATTTATGTATTATAATAATTAAATAGATCACAAAATTAATTGATATTGAATAAATAAGGTATTTTGCAGGGTAGAGAGTTCACTAAGAAACAAGGCGACGTAAATGCAATATCCAACGATATTAATTAATTGCCATACAACCCTTTCTATCATGATTGTGATGTTTCCTTTAATTTAGAGGTTGGGTTGTTTGGATATTAATAAAATTTGATCGGTCGACTTAGGTTTATGTGAGACCAAACTGTTTCAGTGAGATTGATGAGACCAACATATTTTACATAAAACTTCACATCGAAACACTGTGAAAGTAAAAAGTTTTGGACATTCATAGTAAAAACAATGTAAATGTTATGTTTATGGAGTTTTTTGATGTGAAAGTTCAATTTTTTTATACGTTCACAGTAATTCCGCTGTGAAGGTTTGCATTATTTATTTGTTACCTTCACAGCATTTGTGATGTAGCGTGTGTGGGGATAAACAAAGATCAAACACGTTGATTCTAGGAATACCGTGTTCAACCTCTTCTAAAGTTTGTTGATTCAAAGAATACCAAACCCTAGGCTTCAAAACCTGAACCCTAATTGGGAATTCAAGAATTGGGAGAAAAACAAAAGTTCTGTAATTGATTAATTGTCTTGCAAAACACGAAATTAAACCTAAATAAGCAACCAAACGAATCGGGCCTGCCCAAAAGTAACAGACCGAACAAAAAAACCCAAAACATAAAAAAAAACCACGAAAAGGTCCAAAACGACACTAAGACAGCGTGTCTAAGGCCCGAAACAGACGACTAGAGCAAAAATCACGAAAAAGTCCAAAACGACACTAAGACAGCGTGTCTAAGGCCCGAAACGGACAACCAGAGCGAAAGTTATTCCCTTTTGAAGTTGGACCGATCATGGGCCTCAAGAAACGTCAACGCCATCTCGTCCACAGCTCGGCCCGCATCATTCCCCCTGGGTGGACAAAATTCGACCTCGAATTCCCTGCGACTTCATCATCCGACGAATCCCCATGATAAGGGAGCAAATGTTTCACATTGAAAACATCCGCACAACGTATATGACTTGGTAGCTTCAGACGATAAGCATTAGGGTTAATTTTTTCGACAATCTCTACCGGTCCAATCTTCTTGGCTGACAACTTGTTGTACTCCCCGACCGAGAACCGATCCTTAGTCAACACCGCCCAAACAAAGTCACCAACCTCAAAATCAACTTGCCTGCGAGTCTGATCTGCGAATTGCTTATACTTGGCATTAGCACGAACCAAGTTGTCATACACAGCTTTGTGAACCTCATGTAACCCATCCACGAAATCCTCCACTTTCTTTGGAACAGAACCAGCAACCGGAAGAGACATCAAATCAAGCGGTCCACGAGGCTGAACAGAATAAACCACCTGAAAAGGACTAAAACCAGTACTCCTGTTGACAGCATGATTATGGGCGAACTCAGCTTGACACAACTTTTGATCCCATGCCTTAACATGATCACCAACCAAACAGCGCAAAAGGTTACCAAGTGACCTGTTAACAACCTCAGTCTGCCCATCCGTCTGAGGATGGTACGCACTGCTGAAATTAAGCTTAGTGTTCACCATGTTCCAAAGACTACGCCAAAAATGACTCAGAAAACGAGTGTCCCTATCAGACACGATAGAAGATGGTAACCCATGCAAGCGATAAATTTCACGAAAGAACAATTGAGCCACCTTAACCGCATCCGTCGTCTTCTTACAGGGAATAAAATGCACCATTTTAGAAAAACGGTCCACGACCACAAAAACAGAGTCATTACCTCGTTGAGTACGCGGTAATCCCAATACAAAATCCATGCTAATATCCACCCACGGCTGTAACGGAACAGGCAAAGGCAGATATAGCCCCGCATTGGTGGCCGTTCCCTTAGAGACTTGACAAATCTTGCACCTCTTTACGAACCGATCCACCTCCTTTCGCATAGTAGGCCAAAAGTAGGAAGATTGCACCAACTGTAAGGTGCGGTCACGACCAACATGTCCCTCGCCATGTAACTCCTTGATGATCTGAAGGCGAAGGCTAGAATCTGGAATACACAACTGATTCCCCTTAAAAAGAAAACCATCATGTATAAGAAAATCCGAATTCTGCCCAGATTGAACATCCTGCAAAACAACAGAAAAATAGGGATCGACAGTGAGTTGCTCCATAAGAGTATCGAAGCCTGGCACGGTAACTCTCATAGAAACCAACATGTTACTCCGTCTGCTTAACGCATCCGCCACCCGATTAGAAGCCCCAGACTTGTGCTTCACAACAAAAGTGAATTTCTCCAGGAAAGCAATCCACCTCCCATGCTTATGTGAGACCTTGTCTTGGCTGTGCAAATGCCTCAAGGAATCATGATCAGTAAATAGAACAAACTCCTTATGAAAAAGGTAATGTCGCCAGTGCTTTACAGCCTGAACCACCGCATAAAACTCCACATCATAAGTACTATACCGTAGCTTCGGACCCGTCAGTTTCTCGCTGAAATAAGCAATGGGTCGTCCTCCTTGGCTCAACACTCCCCCAATCCCAACCTTGGAAGCATCAGTATGTAATTCAAAAGCTTGAGAGAAATCAGGTAGTACCAAAATAGGCGCCGTTGTGAGCTTTTCTTTGATTGACTGAAAAGCCGACTCAGCCGCATCAGTCCAGACAAAGGTCTTACCTTTCATACAGTCAGTCACTGGTGCCATAATGGAGCTGAAATGGGGAATAAACCGCCGATAGAATGAAGCGAGGCCATGAAAGCTACGAACATCAGTTATAGTCTTAGGCGTGGGCCATTGTTTGACAGCCGTCACCTTAGACTCATCCACTTGTATCCCCTCTCCAGAAATAACATATCCCAAAAACATAACTTTGGGAACCATAAACACACACTTCTTAATGGCTGCATAAAACTTGTCTCTACGAAGTAAAGTCAATACTTGACGGACATGGTCCACATGCTCACCAAAAGTAGCACTGTAAATGAGTATGTCATCAAAGTAGACAACTACAAACTTACCAATAAAAGGCCTGAACAACTGATTCATCACACGCATAAAGGTACTGGGTGCGTTTGATAATCCGAAAGGCATTACCAACCATTCGTACAACCCTTCACGAGTTTTAAATGCAGTCTTCCATTCATCACCAGGCCTAAGCCGAATCTGATAGTACCCACTTTTTAAATCCAATTTCGTAAAAATGGTGGCACCACTAATCTGATCAAGCAAATCATCTAACCGAGGAATGGGAAATCTGTACCTTACAGTAATTTTGTTGATCGCACGGCTATCAACACACATACGCCACGTCCCATCCTTCTTTGAAGTCAACAAAGCAGGAACAGCACAAGGGCTCATGCTCTCCCGGACATGCCCCTTAGAAACCAAGTCCTCTACCTGACGACGCAACTCCTCATGTTCTGCTGGACTCATCCTGTAGTGTGGTCTATTGGGAAGCTGGGCTCCAGGCTCCAAATCAACATGGTGCTGAATATCGCGTAAGGGTGGTAAACCAGCCGGTAGCTCTTCCGGGAACACATCATCAAATTCCCTAAGTAAAGGAACCATGGAATCCGGGACCTTGACCTCCTCAGCCACTTCCTTACCTATCAACACAAAAACACTTTCTGCACTTCCAAGTTCCTCATCAAACTGAGCAAGGGTCAAAAGAGTACCCGAAGGTTTGATAACTAACTCTTTTGGCTTACTAGGAACAAGTGTGATCTTAACACCATCAAATACAAAACTGTAAGTATTAGCTCGCCCGTCATGCACTAAATTGCGATCATACTCCCACGGCCTACCCAACAATAAATGACAAGCATCCATGGAGACTACGTCGCACCAAACATCATCCTTATATCTAGTACCAATAGAAAAATGAACGAGAGCACGTTTAGAGACCGTTACCTCTCCACCTTTCTTAAACCACTGGAGTTTGTAGGGCTTAGGATGACTCTCTGTCTTCAAAGCTAACTTCCGAACGGCATCCTCAGAAATCAGATTGTCGCAACTGCCCGAATCAATGACAAAGCTACACACCTTTCCCGAAATGGTACAAGTCGACTGGAAAATATTATGTTTGAGCCAATCATCGTCAGTGACCTTTGGCGTAAGACAAGAACGTCTCACTACCAGGCTCACCCCTACATCTCCATCGACAAGCTCTTCTTCGTATTGGGGTTCGATGTCATACAAAGGGCCCTCGTGGTACTCCTCTTCGCCGTCATCATCCTGCCAATCTTCAACCTCGCCAAACATAACCCTCTTTCCAGTCCGTTTGCATTCCGACTGTCGATGTCCCGACTCTCCGCAACTGAAACACTTCAACCCACTGCTACTAGGCCCTTTTGGAATCGGCCCCGCATTACCACCCGCAACATTCTTCTGGTTAGGGTTTGGACCACCACGCGGTGTGAGGCTATTTTGACCAGAACTACCCCCAATATTGGCAGGCGCATAAGAACCCCCCCGACGGCTCTGCTTCTCGAAAGCCAAAGCCCTTTGATGAGCCTCTGAGATAGTCATCGATCAAACAGGTTCACGGAGTCCATGATCTGACCCCGCAGCCCTCCAATGTACCGAGAAACAAGATGCGCCTCCGACTCCTGAATATCATTACGAGCTATCAACTTGTAAAACTCGGTTGTATAATCATCCACAGATCTTGCCCCCTGCTTCAAATTCTGCAAACGCTGGTACATCACGCGTTGGAAATTATGGGGTAAAAAGTTGGCCCGCAAATTTTTTTTCATCTTTTCCCATGTCACAATCTTTGATTTTCCCAGCCTGCTTCGGGTTTGCTTCAATTGCTGCCACCAGGCGGAGGCTCTTCCTCGAAGCCTAGTAGCAATCAACGCTACTCTCTTGTCCTCGGGAACCCCTTTGAACTCAAACACTTCCTCCACCGTAGCCAACCAATCTATAAAACCCTCCGGATTCAAACTCTCGCCATCAAATTCTGGAACATCGATTCTCATCCCGTTCTCCCAACGCCTATCGCTTTCTCGGGGTCGCCTATCCAGATGCCTAGCAGAAACGGTAGACGGTTCATCTTCACTGCCAAACTCGTTTACAAAATCTTCATCGTTGTGCCTCCTATTGATCAGATCTGCCATCCGACCAGTCAATTGATCCACTACTTGATCAAGCCGTGCTTCCATCCTTCTCACGAAACGATCCTCAAGTTCTTGCTCATAGGCCACATCGAGTCTATGAACTGGTGGGGGTCTCCTTGGAGGCATTGGAACCGGGAATTCGGCTCTGATACCAACTGATGTAGCGTGTGTGGGGATAAACAAAGATCAAACACGTTGATTCTAGGAATACCGTGTTCAACCTCTTCTAAAGTTTGTTGATTCAAAGAATACCAAACCCTAGGCTTCAAAACCTGAACCCTAATTGGGAATTCAAGAATTGGGAGAAAAACAAAAAGTTCTGTAATTGATTAATTGTCTTGCAAAACACGAAATTAAACCTAAATAAGCAACCAAACGAATCGGGCCTGCCCAAAAGTAACAGACCGAACAAAAAAACCCAAAACATAAAAAAAACCACGAAAAGGTCCAAAACGACACTAAGACAGCGTGTCTAAGGCCCGAAACAGACGACTAGAGCAAAAATCACGAAAAAGTCCAAAACGACACTAAGACAGCGTGTCTAAGGCCCGAAACGGACAACCAGAGCGAAAGTTATTCCCTTTTGAAGTTGGACCGATCATGGGCCTCAAGAAACGTCAACGCCATCTCGTCCACAGCTCGGCCCGCATCAATTTGCGTTGCGAAGGTTTCGGTTTTTACCTTGTTTTGGATTTTTTTTACCTCGAAAGTGTTTTTGAGAATGAGTATTCAAGTTTTATTTACTTTGATAGTGTTTTTTTTGTAAATTTATATACGTTAGGTCTTAGTCTCAAGCGATCTCATCGAACCAGATTGGTCTCACGCAAACATAATTCTTGACCGGTAAGCACTAAAACCACTAATTTTTTTATAATATTTATTGGATTATATAATACTAAAATAAAATTAGATCTATAGAATGCTTAAATTGTATAAGTGTTATAATATTAAATTATAAAATATGATAAAAGTGTCATAATAAATTTATGGGACACATTTAGATGTTTTAACAAATTTTTTAAGATGATTCTAAAAATAAAGTGTGGTACTATTTATGTTATAGAAATAGAACCTTTTTTTGTAAGGCATATTTCCATTAAACCAACCGAAACTCAAACCACCAGTTTACAAAAACAGTAGCCCACCCAAGGCAACAACTCAAGGAAGAACGCCAGAAAGCGAAAAAAAAATCAACAGAACAAAGAAGAAAGCGGCCAAACTAATAGCGGGAGCGATAGTGGTCTCACGAAGCGAGCGAAACCGAGGCTGCAGTCCTATAGATTACGAGTGATAAAGTATAGCTAATCCCACTGCCCCGACAACCTGCAGCTATAGAAATTGAATCTTTGAGAAGTATCATATAGACATTATAAAATAGTAATTAATATGACATTTTATTATAAGAGCACCATGAAAAATATGTTAAAAAACTTAAAAGATTTTATTTGATAAAGATGCTTTCTAGTTTGATCCTATAAAACTTAAGTCATGTAAATTATTATATTAGAACGTTTAAACATTTTAAAAATCCTCTATAAACTCAATTCCATTTTAGTGTTAAACTATAAAAACTATTATTAACAAAATGATATCGAAAGGTTGTAATGACATTTCTAAAAACTGATACATTGTGGGAAAGAAAAATCTTATCAGACAACGTTAAAAACTTATTTAAAAACTAAGAGAATCTCAAACCAATTGCTAAAACACAAAAACATATTTAATATTTATTTTGACATATCATTAAAACACAAAAACTTTTTGTTTAGAGTGAATGAGACCATTATATTTAGAGATTTGCTATTCATAACTTCCAATAAATTTTGTGTAATAGTTTTATAGTTTTATGTTTTAAAGGGTATACGTTATCATCTAAAGCGTCCTTATTGTTTATGTAAAAAATTACACAACTCGATGTCGTAAGAAACTTGTGTGAGGCTTAACCATCGAGAGAAAGAAATTACAATCAATGATAAGTGCGGAAAAGTAAAATGAGACAAATAATTTGATGACGCAGGAAAAACCTCACGACGGAGGAAAAAACCTGCGGTCGACCTAAAAGATAAGTCGACAGAGCACTATGTTCACCAATCAGGGGTGATGTCCTTCAAGTATACAGCTTTGGTCGTACGATTACAACTGAGAGAATTATGAAATCGAATGTAAATTACAGATGATTCTAAAGAATAATGATTATAGAACTTGTGAACTTCGAATAGACTTCGTTTTCTGAAATGCTGGCTTGATTCTCCTTATATAGTGGCTTGATAATAACGGTCCAACGGTATTGTGGCTCATCAATGATTGAATCGTAACCGTCCAACGTTATTGTCTTCAATTAATGCTCGGAGAGTAACTGTCCAACGGTATTGCTGAGAGTTAATGTCCAGATTGTAACTGCTGCGAGAATCTTGCTTGTAACGGTCGATCTTGATGCTGTCGAACGGTACATAACTTACGACTTGTTCGTTGCAGTGATGAATTCTAACAAGCATAGCATAGTACTCAATCTCGGACTTTCTCATAGGTGGACAATTGTTAGATATGATAATCAGCTTATCTGCATCAAACATATAAACTTTGTATGTTATTCGTTAGTATCGTCGTACGACAATATAGTCATCGTGCGTCTTATTTGTATACGTTCGATGCTTATTGATCTTTGTTCGATAGTCCTCTTAGGTTTTATCTCAGGACCTTATCTTAATACAGGACTATTGTCCTAACATTTACCTTACGATTATAGTCGGTTGTCGTGCGATTGTAGATTTTTACCCTAACAATTTGCCCCCAAGATTTAGAAAATAATTCTAATTTTATCTAAATCTTTAATTCGCTGGACAAGGAGTAAAAATACGTTGGTAAACGGTCGAATTAACATTGAGAAAATAGCCGTTATCTAGCCGTTATCCTGGACGCGTGTTCTCTAACGGCTAAATGATGACGCGTGGCACGATTATCTCTGATGACTCATATGATTTAGTTGCTATAAATAAGGCGTTTGATAGTGAGAAAAGATTTTACAAATCTTTTTAATTTCGTAACCAATTGCTTGAGATCGTAATCCGACTATTTTTGGCAAAGATTTCGTGCGACTAGGCTTTATAAGGTACCTCCTTCTTCCCTGTTTCATGCGTCTGAAATCAATAGCAAATAAGAGTAATAGAGGTTTAGATAATCTTAGGTTCACCCGTTTGAGAAATAGTTTAGGTCGATCGGAGTTCATTATGTCGAGTGAAGTTAGGAGTTCTATTACAGAAAGTCTAGAAGTAGGAGAGTTGAGGGAACTGGCAGGGCTTCCTGAGAATGCTCTGGTGAGGGTGGCCGGAGAGATCCGTCCGGCGGATGCTCCGAAGGGCTTTTTTGCTCTTTTCGAGTATCCGTTTAAAGTCGGATTTCGATGGCCATACTCTCCTTTGGCGAGGGCGTTCATGACTCGCTTCGATGTGTCTCCGGGACAGTTGATGCCACAGTTTTGGCGCGTCGTTCATGTAATCGAACGAGTGACCAGAAATTGGGATCGTCCACCGTTCTCAGTCGACGATCTCCTCTCGGCGTACAATGTGATCCGTTCTCCCTACAACCGTTTTGGGTTTTTTCCAAGGGGAAGAAGCGATGCCATGTTGGTTCATGGTACCCAAGTAAACGATCGAGGATGGAAGGCTAGATACGTCTTTGTCCAAACATCCTCGGTCATAGGCGAGGAATCGTGGGTCGTTCCTGAATGGAACAAAGGCGGTAATATAGCTTACCTTGCTTTTCTTCAGTTTATTTTAAATTATTTTTTGTTTATTAAGTCTTTGTTTTCTTCTTGACAGTGATCGACTTCACGTTTGAGGAGACCACCGAGGCGATCGAACGTTTCTTGAGCTATAGTGTGACCGATCGGAAGTATCGGACGTCAAAAGGAGGTGACGAGAGCGACGTCGAGCCTGAAGTACAAATAATCGAGGAAACAGATATGGAAGGTAGATATCGTACATCAGTATTTTCGCTTATAGTAATTTATTTTGATTCTAACTTCTCTTTTCTGTATAGGCTCAGCTTCCAAGAAGGCGTCAACGATGGAAGCAGCTGCTCGTGCTGCTAAAAGGAAGGCTGCCGCCCAGGAAGGTTTGGTGGCTAAACGTACGAGGTCGTCGTACGTTTCTGTGGATACCCCACCTAAGGATGCCGCACGCAAGGCTGAAGGTGGGATAGAGGCTATTCCTCTTAGCTTTGCTCCTCCTGCAAAGGGAGCGGGTGCGTCGAAGGCCGACAAAGGGAAGGAGAAAGAGGGATCTGGTCTTACGACCATGACAATCCAGATCCCTTCTGACTTCATGGTGGATGATGTGATCAGGACGACGGCCACTTTCCCAGTCCTTGAGCAGTTTCACGTTCCTGCTCAGAAGGCGCGCATGGAGGAGGCCGACATCGAAGACCTTGATGCCTCCATCGCGGGTATCTCCTTCTTGGTAAGTCCCTGTCGTACGTTTGCTTTCACTTTACTTTATTTGTACAGCTTCTTCTAA
Source organism: Centaurea solstitialis (assembly GCA_030169165.1). Taxonomy (NCBI): domain Eukaryota; kingdom Viridiplantae; phylum Streptophyta; class Magnoliopsida; order Asterales; family Asteraceae; genus Centaurea; species Centaurea solstitialis. The sequence goes on from CM058041.1 coordinate 16,706,368, forward strand.
TCTTTTTCTTTTTTCTTTGTATAGGCCTTGCAAACTAGTCTTAGCCTCCATACATGGATGGCTAGGATTAAAGAAGAATTAACGTTGAATCAGAACGACGCTAAGCTAGCCAAGAAGGAGGCCGACAAGGCCAAAAAGAAGCTGACCCAACTGACTGACGAGGTTAACGCTAAGTCGGTCCAGATTGGGGACTTGGAATCCAAGCTGGAACTCAGCGAAGGGTTTCAGGTCCAACAGCGGGAACGGCTGAAATTGGCCTTGGACCATGTGAAGGAGCTGGAGAAGGAGCTGCTGGCCGTTCGACGGGAGAAGGTTGAGAGAGAAGAAACTCTATCGTCCAAGATCCAGGAACTGGAAGATGACGCCGCCTTAGTCCGTGTGGTCGCACGTACTGCGGTCATGCGACGCGTAGCTGCTGGGACCGTGACTTCTCAGATGGCGAAGGACGAGGTGGCATCTTTTGTTCAGGTGATGGGTTCTGAAGACCTTCTCGACGAGGAGGATCTGAAGAACTTGGACGAAGAGGTAGCAGCTGAGGTCAAGGATGCGGGTGTCGAGGAGGAGGTTCCTGAAACCTCTGGATCCGTTCCTGCGCATCCTCAAGAGACTGAAGAGGCCCCTGTCGTAGATCCACCTTCCGTTGATGCTCCTTTAGAATAATTTTCTTTTTGTAATCGTAAAATTTTTTTTGTACTCTGCCGTTTTTAGGCAAGAAATGTTTAATGAATGAAATTTTGTTTGAATATCGTGCGTTTTAACTTATCACTATTGTGTTATTATAACTTATATCATGCGTTTTAGCTCGTATCGTGCGTTTTAGCCTGTATCGTGCGTTTTAGCCTGTATCGTGCGTTTTAGCCTGTATCGTGCGTTATAGCTTTTATTTTTGCATGCATTTGTTTTAAAGTCCTTAGACTTATTATAGAAACGTTTCTTTTGTACTCATGAGAGTATTCGTGCGACTGGCGAGTTGACTTACGCTCTTGCGACATAATCGTGCGTTATAGCGGTTTTCTTGCGATCCATGCGATTTTTGTCGTGTGATTCCTGCGATAAGCATGCATTTAAGTCGTGCGATACTTGCGTTAATCGTGCGATCCATGCGATTTATCGTGCGATACCTGCGAAAAAGGATGACTAAGGGGTGGCCGTTGGCTTAGCCAACGGCGCTCCGATGCTTAAGTCAGTAATGGATAAGGAATAAATCGTATGTAAATAGGTTTAGAAATAATACCTTTTGAGGTGATGGGCGTTCCAGCTTCGTGGGATTTCCATACCTTCCATAGTCGTAAGTCTGTGTGTTTTCCAGCGTTTGGCTCTTGTGTGTTTTGAAACACATGTCGTAAGACATAATCTCCAACTTGAAAAATTTTTGCCTTTACCTTTTTGTTGAAGTGTCTTTCGACAATTCCTTTCTGTGCAGCCATCGTTCGTAGTGCTTTTTCTCGGATTTCTTCTAAGGCGTCAAGATCGTAAGATAAATTTATTGCATTTTGATCATACGTGCGACTTCTGGCAGTTGGTATTTGAGCTTCGATTGGCAAGACTGCTTCGCATCCATATACCAGAGAATATGGAGTTTGTCCAGTTGATGCTCTAGGTGTCGTACGATTTGCCCATAAGACAGATGGCAATTCATCTACCCATTTTCCTTTTGCTCCTTTCAACCTCTTTCGGATTGAATTGATGATGACTTTGTTGCTCGACTCTGCTAACCCGTTAGATTGTGGATATCTCGGAGTTGAAGTGATTAATTTGATTCCTCGCTTTTCACAGAACGTACGAGTCTTATCACTTATAAATTGTGAGCCATTGTCGCACATGATTTCAGCTGGTACCCCGAATCTATAAATGATGTTTTTCTGAATGAAAGATATGACTTCTTTATCTCGGACCTGTGAGAAAGCACCAGCTTCTATCCATTTCGAGAAGTAATCGGTGAGCACGAGTAGATAGACTTTTTGTCCAGGGGCTGGAGGTAATTTTCCCACTATGTCCATTCCCCATCGCATGAAGGGCCATGGAACTAGAATAGAATGTAAAGGTTCAGATGGTCGATGGACCATACTCGAATGTTTTTGACATGCGTCGCATCGTTGGACGTACGTTATGGCATCTTCTCGTAGAGTAGGCCAATAGTAACCTTGTCGTGAGATTCGACTAGCAAGACTTCTGCCCCCTGCGTGATTTCCACATTCTCCGTCGTGCATCTCTTGGAGAATTTGATTGATTCGTACCTTACTTGTGACGCATCGTAGAAGAAGTCCTGTCGTGGATCTTCGATAAAGTTGATCTTCAAAAATTGTATATCTTGAAGCTTTCGACCTTGTCTTTCGAGCTTCCATTTTATCTTCAGGTAGTTGGTCGTGCTTGAGGTAGTTCCATATGTCGAGCGACCAATTGTAAATTTCTTCGTTCATCTGTACTTCATCGTCTGACGTAATTGTTGGTGTTGTGAGATGAAGTATTGGGATATTTTCCATAAATGGATCATGAAATGCAGATCCCAGATTGGCCAGTGCGTCCGCTTGCATATTTAAATCTCTTGGTATTTGCTCGATCAGGAACTGTTCGAATCGTGCGATTCGATCTCTAACTGCTTTGAGATAACTCATCATTTTTGAGTCTTTTGCTTGAAAATCTCCATTTACTTGGTTTACGACCAGTAAAGAATCGCTTCGAACGTGCAACTGTTTTGCCCCCAGTCTAAGAGCAATATCTAATCCTGCGATCAAAGCTTCATATTCTGCTTCATTGTTTGTGGCTTTGAATTCGCATCGTACGGAGTACACTATATTTCCCCCTTGTGATGATTTTAAGACAACACCTAACCCACATCCTCGTACGTTCGAGGAACCATCAACGTAGAGTATCCACGGTTTATTGTCTGAAATCATCACAACTTCGTCGCACGTCGTAGGTTCTAGTCCTGGAGAAAATTCTGCCACAAAATCTGCCAATACTTGCGATTTAATTGCCGTCTTGGGTTTGAATTCAATGTCAAACCCACTGAGATAAATGCTCCATTTGGCTAATCGTCCTGTCAATTCTGGCTTTCGAAGCACCGTCTTGAGTGGATAATTGGTCACAACAATGATGTGATGTGACTCGAAGTAATGCCTTAGCTTCTTTGCTGCCGTCATAAGACCTAGTAGCAATTTCTCCATTGATGTGTATCTAGTTTCTGCGTCAAGGAAAGATTTACTGACATAATAAATTGGTTGTTGTCGCTGATCTTCTTCTCGTACGAGTACTGCACTTGTCGCATTTTTGCTCACTGCCAAGTATAACTGTAGACTTTCTCCTTCGACTGGTTTTGTTAGCAGTGGAGGTGACGTCATATATTGCTTCAGTTCTTGCAAAGCTTTCTCATGTTCGTCTGTCCACAAGAAGCCTTGATTATTTCGTAGGACATTATAGAACAAATGGCATTTATCCGATGATCGTGAAATAAATCGGGTTAAAGCTGCCACTCGTCCTGTTAACTTCTGGACTTCTTTGACATTCCTTGGAGATTGTATCTCGACGATAGCTTTGACTTGTTCTGGACTTGCTTCGATTCCGCGTTGCGTGACCAAGTACCCCAAGAATTTTCCTGCTCGTACTCCGAAGGAACATTTTGTTGGATTGAGCTTCATCTTGTATTGTCGTAGGATATCGAAGGATTGCTTTAAATGTGCGACGTGATTGATCGAACGTTCTGATTTCACAAGCATGTCGTCGATATAAACTTCCATCGTTCGACCAAGATGTTCCTTGAACATCATGTTAACCAATCTTTGATATGTTGATCCTGCATTCTTGAGACCAAATGGCATAACTTTGTAACAGTATATGCCTTTGTCTGTCATGAATGCAGTCTTCTCCTGGTCGTCCGTATGCATCAATATTTGATTGTATCCTGAATATGCGTCCATGAATGTTAACAATTCATGTCCTGCTGTCGCATCAACCATGGCGTCAATATGAGGTAAAGGAAAAGGATCTTTTGGACAAGCTTTGTTTAGATCCGTGAAATCAATGCAGACTCGCCATTTTCCGTTCTTCTTTTGTACGACGACTACATTAGCCAACCATTCTGGATATTTGACTTCTCGGATCTTCCCTGTTTTAAGCAGATTGTCAACTTCATCGTTGATCACTTTATTTCTTTCAGGCGCGAACTTGCGACGTTTCTGCTTAATGGGCTTGAAAGTTGGATCCACGTTCAATTTATGCGATATAATGCTTGGATCTATTCCAACCATATCTTCGTGCGACCATGCAAAACAGTCTGAATGTTCTAGCAATTTCTTGAATTCCCCATGGAGAAGGAAATTTGATCTTCTGATGGTATGTCGAAGGAATTGCTTTCATCTCGTGGATCCATGGTCTTCCAAGAATAACATTGTAAGCTGATTGGCAGTCCACAACATTGAACTTTGTTTGTTTGTTGATGCCTTTGGCGTAGACAGGCAAGATGATTTCTCCGAGAGTGTTCATCGGGTCTCCATTGAATCCAATCAGAGTAGTACTTCGTCGTACGATTTCTGACCGTTCGATTCCCATGACTTTAAGAGTATCTGCAAAAATAACGTTAGCCGAACTACCTCCATCAATCAATATTCTCTTAGTCGAACAGTTTCCGATTGTCAACTGTATGACTAGAGCGTCATGATGTTTATGATGGACCCCTGTGTATCGTCTTGGTCGAACGTGATTGCCATTGCATTGAGCTCTCTTTCTGTCTTTGATTTGGCTTCTCCGGGAATAGGATGTTCGTTTGGACCATCTCGTGCATGTCGCTTTGCAGCTGAATATGTAAGTCCACAAACTTCTGATCCTCCAGTGATGCAGTTTATGACTTTTGTATGAACCGGTGACGCTGGTCGTCCTTGTTCTTCTGGGATGAGGCCTTTTAGATGCCCCTTAGATTTCAAATATGAAATCTCCTTCTTTAAACTGATGCATTCATCCGTCGTATGACCATGATCGTCGTGGAAGTCGCACCATCTGTTCTGATCTTTGTCCTTGCTTGGTTTATCAGATTTCTTTGGCCATCGTACGTTTGCATCAATCTTTCGTAGCGAATCCACCAAATCTTTTGATGTACCTGCAAAATTGTAAGTAGATAACTCTGGATATCGTATTTTAACAGTACCTTTGCTTGGTCGAGTTTTTGACTCGTATCGAGGATTTCCAATCTTGTTTACTCTTTTATGCTTAAAGTCATGTTTTTGAGCACCAAGAGGTTTCTTTTCTGCGGAATGCTTTCGTCGGAAGAGAGCATCATCTTCTATTCTCATGAAAGCTAGTGTTCTAGCTCGTACGTCGTCGAAGTTTTCTGGTGGATATTTCGTTAATTCCAGATATAATCCAGAGGAATCTTCTAATCCACGCTTGTATGCCTCGATTGCTGTTTTCACGTCGCAATTTTTTATTTCAATCATTGCTGCATTGAATCTGTTGAAGTAGTCGCGGATTGTTTCTCCAGATTTCTGTACGATATAGTACAGGTCGCTGGTCTGCTTCTCCATCTTACGACTGCTAGCAAATTGTCGAGTGAATTGGTTCACCAATTCTGCAAATGATCCAATACTCTTTGGCTTTAGGTTAATAAGCCATTGTAATGCTGCTCCTGTTAAAGTTGATCCAAAGCTTTTGCACATGCAGACTTCCTGATATTGCGCCGGTATAGGAACTGTCCACATAAGTTGCTTGTACTGTGCTATATGTTCGACCGGATCTGTGATTCCTATTTTGTTGCGAAAGCTGGTATAGTATATTTCTTAGGAACGTCAACAAGAGCTAATTCATCAACGAACGGTGAAGCTTGAAATCCAGTTTTAGGTTCGACTTCGACGGGTACTGCTGCTCCGGGTAGCTTTGTGAGTAATGCGAACAATTTTTGATTCTGTTCTTCTAGGGATTTCAGTCGTACGTTCAGAGGATCTTCCACGTTTATTGGGATTGTTGGAATACAACTAGAAGAGATTCCGGTACTGGGTGGTATTGTCGTATGAATGGTGGAACTAGCAGCCGTGGGTATATGACCAGGAATAGGAATTTGTTGGGATACATTGTTAAAAGGCTCGAATGTGAACATGGGTGCTCCTTGAGGCATAGAAGGTGGACCTCGAGGCATAGGTGGCAGGCCGTGAGGTATTGGTGGTGGAACCTGTGGTAAAGATGGTCGTACGTTGTTGTATTGTTGGTTCACAGTTGAAAATGGCATTGAGGCATTGAACTGTGGTCGCGGTGGTGGTCTTAGATATTGAGAAGGATATGGAGAAGGAATAGACATTGGAATAGTCATTGATGGTCCTGGCAAAGCTCGAAGATGTTGAATTTCGTTGTTAGCTTCTTGCAATTGTTGTTGGAGTGATGCTATGAATCCGTTATCCATTATCCATTATCCTGCGCAAATAGCTCAAAGAAAACTCAAAGAAAAGGTTAGTACTAAGGCGCACTTTTCACCGAATGAAATTTTTCTCAAAACGGAGCCCCACGGTGGGCGCCAAACTGTTTATGTAAAAAATTACACAACTCGATGTCGTAAGAAACTTGTGTGAGGCTTAACCGTCGAGAGAAAGAAATTACAATCAATGATAAGTGCGGAAAAGTAAAATGAGACAAATAATTTGATGACGCAGGAAAAACCTCACGACGGAGGAAAAAACCTGCGGTCGACCTAAAAGATAAGTCGACAGAGCACTATGTTCACCAATCAGGGGTGATGTCCTTCAAGTATACAGCTTTGGTCGTACGATTACAACTGAGAGAATTATGAAATCGAATGTAAATTACAGATGATTCTAAAGAATAATGATTATAGAACTTGTGAACTTCGAATAGACTTCGTTTTCTGAAATGCTGGCTTGATTCTCCTTATATAGTGGCTTGATAATAACGGTCCAACGGTATTGTGGCTCATCAATGATTGAATCGTAACCGTCCAACGTTATTGTCTTCAATTAATGCTCGGAGAGTAACTGTCCAACGGTATTGCTGAGAGTTAATGTCCAGATTGTAACTGCTGCGAGAATCTTGCTTGTAACGGTCGATCTTGATGCTGTCGAACGGTACATAACTTACGACTTGTTCGTTGCAGTGATGAATTCTAACAAGCATAGCATAGTACTCAATCTCGGACTTTCTCATAGGTGGACAATTGTTAGATATGATAATCAGCTTATCTGCATCAAACATATAAACTTTGTATGTTATTCGTTAGTATCGTCGTACGACAATATAGTCATCGTGCGTCTTATTTGTATACGTTCGATGCTTATTGATCTTTGTTCGATAGTCCTCTTAGGTTTTATCTCAGGACCTTATCTTAATACAGGACTATTGTCCTAACATTTACCTTACGATTATAGTCGGTTGTCGTGCGATTGTAGATTTTTACCCTAACACTTATTATATCGGTCCCACAGTTATCATGGGATACATGGTTAAAAAAGTTTTGCATTATGATATAGATGAAACTATATTTAAAAGGCTATTTTGGAATTGAATATGATCTATACGTGGAATATCAATTCCCTTTTGGAGCTAGATTATAAAAAGATTTTTTCAGAAGGATTGATTAAAATGCATTGTTAGAAAAACTCATTTGCAAATTGAACACATTTTGAAAATCATTGAGGTCGATGGTTGAGGATTTCGTGGACCCCATTTTGGTTGATATACACGTGGCTGCAAAACTCGATTTTAGGCTACGTTTCATAATAATAAAGAGGTGTTTGGAATTGCTTATTTAAAATAAGTTATCAATGTATATTTTTGGTTAAAAAGTTAAAATGATTTTGCATTTTTAATTTTTTTAAAGTCTATTATAAGTCTTTTATTCATTATAAATCTTTTATTCAAACATCCTGAACATCTTATTTATTTGTTGACCCCAATATAAAAAAACAAAATATTTAATAACCAATTCCAAACATCACTTATTAGTAAAAAAAATTCTGAATGACAGATAACTCATGCACACGTCTTGACACGAAGTTGACGAGATATTCAGAATCCATACGGACACCTGATTAATCCTCAACGATCATGGATCGATCCGAAAACCGATCCATAGTCAGGATATCGCAACATGTTCACCACATGAATCGAACCCAGGTAGACAAGGATGTCATCCACTGTCCTCCCCAATGATGTTACCGACCACTAGGCTACTAATGCTTAGATACCTAGGAGTAAATTTAATACATTTTTTAAATGAAATTAATAAAGGGTGTGTTTGGTTGTGGAACTTTTTTCTAGTCTTTCAAAAATGTATTTTAAGAAAAATGAAAATTTTAAAAACGTGTTTTGTTTTTTCAGTTTTTAAAAGTTTTATAAGAAAATGATAAATTTCTGTTTTCTACCTTATATGTAAATTAAAAAAAAAATAACTTTTGAAAAAAATTCAAACACCTCTTCTATTATATTATAGTAAGTTACTTTTTTGTGATGTGGTTTGTTGAAAATTGCTTTTCCGTCCCTAAACATTGATAATAATAATTTTCATACTTATGATTTATAAATTATTTTTGTTTTCGTCCTTGTAGTTTAAAAGTCATTATATTTTTCATCCCTTGCCTACCAACTTGGTTCATATGTCCTATTTCCTGGCAACCTAATGGGCGACCATGTTATTCTTAGACAAGCCATTGAGCGTAATTATGTTATGGTTTGTATTTATTTATTTTTCAAACTCGCTACCCTCATAGGTATTATTAATTTCGCCACCTCATCGTTAATTTTGCTCTCACATTTTCCATTACCCATCCCTCAATCATTACATATTCTCTCCGCTATGAACATTCGTGCAATCGTTGAAGGATTCCACTAAATGTTCACGGGGTTTTAATCGTTTGTCTAGTTTCTTGTCGTTGACATCAATTATTAGAAGTTAGATTTTTTAGCTTCTTAGTAGAGATAAAATAATAGTAGGGCTTTTTTAAGCTTCAGTATCACTCATGATTGGTATATGGATCTCTCTATCGGTTAATGTTTTGATTTTGAGGTTGATTTAGGTTTAGGTTTGATTAGATTTTTGATTTTGGGGTCGACAATCAGATGAATCATCTCTGCAGCAGATTTAGGTTAACATCGAATGAGTCGGTGTTAGTCAATGAAGTTCGCCAGAGAACATTGTTTGATTGAGGGGTTTTAATGTTGTTAAAAGAGAGTCAAGAAAAATATAAAAAACGACTAAGTCAACATTTGATCACCTATAATGAAAATCTAAGATTTAATATCAAAAAAGTTTAATCCAGACCTTACATAAAGTATAGATGAAGAACGCGTGTTACTAAACCCCAACAATAGTCGATTCAAATCGTTTGTTCCATAAAGCATAGATGAAGAACACAAGATGTGGCTAAAATGTCATAAATCTAATCTTTTTTTGTTCCATGAAGATGTGTTAATTGCAAATGTTGCTATTAATCATTTTGTTTCATGTCTTTTTATGTTGTTTTCGTTACGAAGCTTCATGAAGTTGTGTTATCGATGAGAATGTGTGTTTATTAATCTTATTTAACATAAACCGAGGGGTAAAATAGTCAGTTTTATCATTCAGATTATATGTTAAGTACTACAACCGAACATCAATTTAATATAATCTATACAGACAACTACATGCAGGCAACTTAATTGATCCATACAAGCCTTAATGAAAAAACAATCGAACAACCCCTAAGACAAATATGTATGTTTATTTATCAAGTTCAACGACTCCAGTTTTATATTTTAATGACATATCATGCTCAACCACTCCAGTCTATTGGTTGTATAGACACCAAGCTCAATCACTCTAGGTATGTCGCTCGTGTAATCATCAAACTCAACCAATCTAGGTATATCACTCCTGTAGGCACCAAGTTAAACCAAACTAGGTCCATCGTTCATATAGGAGCCAAGCTCAACTGCTTTAGGTCTATTGTTCATATAGCCACTAAACTCAACCACTATACGTCTACCGCTTGTATAGGCACTAATTATAAAACATGGATAATGATCTCATTTACAAACCAACACACCAACTTCCATGCCTATTGATCATTGCATTACAATAATTACATGAATTTATGTAAGTACTCAATGCACTTAAAATGTGTTATCTCCAAATATATATGCAATAAATGCAACTCCTGTGAAAAGCTCAACGTTAAGCAACATAACACAAACAAATTTTCCCAAAATTCAAATTAGCCAAAATAAAATTTATTTGACTACTCAAATAAAAGTCAACAAAAGTCAATAAAATGCATTTACTCTATATCAGGAAAACTCATGCCTAAAAGTATTATTGACATGAACAAATTGAGGAATGGATGCATGTGTAGATGATCGATATGATATATCATCTTTTTTTTTAAACAAAAAAAATTTATCAGTATATTTGAAAAATGATAAACAAAAGATTGGACATGAACTACTTCAGATGACAACAACTGTCACCAATTGACGATCTTTGATCCTTGTAATAACTTCAATAATCGACAAATCATCCAATGTTCCTAATGAACATTAGACTATCAATCAACACCATAACATGAAATTTTACCCACAATTTTACCATTGTACACTCTTGCCTCTAGGGTGTTTGGTTCGTATAATGGAAGTTGGTAGAAGTGGAATCTATCAAAAGATTTTTACTTTAAAAAAAAATTGGAATGAAATTTGACCACACTATAGAATCTCTCAACTGAATTGGAATCTTCATCTCCGAAATCTTCCTAGCGGCCGGTATTGGTGGCTTTGGGTAATTTGGGTGGTCCATATCCCCCATCCAAGACCTCATCTTCTTAAAATACTTTCCAGTATTTGGAATACTCATGATCAACTAACTAATCGTAAAAATTTGAATGAGATTACTATCCGTAATTATTGATTTTGAAAAAATGTCCATGAACTCTTGCCAACACTAAAATCTTGTTTTGGGTTTTCAGATGTCAAAAATTTTCATTTTTCTTGACTTCTACCGTTTGACAAAACATGTCCTTGTAGTTATTAAATTGCCACTTTAACATCTCAACTAAATAAATGAAAGCAACTTTTATTTCTTTTAATTAATTAATTTATCTATTTTTCGTAATTGTTATTGTTATTAGCCATGAAGTATTGTGGAAAACAATACTTCCGATCATTGAAACGTGACTTTCTACACATATGGTACTCGATGAAGAATAGAGCTCATGCAATGTCAATTACTTCCATATATGGAAATATTGTTGATAAAAATATCTGAAATTCGGATTTATCATCATTAACGGGTATTTGGGTAAATTATACAATTCGGATCATATTTAATAAATGAACAACACCAGATTTTACTTTTCATGTGCTCTTTTGGATAACGGTTTACCAAAACCAAAAAAAAAGTACAAATCGGATATCATATTGAAAAATAAAAATGTATTTATTCGACTTCTTTTTTATAGTTATGTAACATAATAAAATATTTATAGCTATTGTACTACTAAATTTTAGAGTTAATGAAAATTTAACCATAAGTGACATAATTTTTTTTTATTATAGGTGAATATAATTGAAAATCTTGAATTCGTATGTTGCGTGGGTATGAACTCATGGCTCCTCTTTTAATGGTGGACAGACCCTATTGGCTACTAAAACTGATAAAGCTGAGATTGTATTGGTTTGCAGGGCAGCTGAAAATGACCACCTAAAGCAAGAAACTAGCCAAAAAGGATAAACAAAACAAACACATTTTCCATAAAGGAATTTCTTGTTTGAATTGTCCTAGAGTTTAAGGAAAGTGCTTATCTTATGTGTTTTTGTTGACAAGATGTTGAATTATTGGATGTGTTGTTTGTTAAAACATGTACATCATCTTACCTTCACTTTTAACATTAATTTGGTCATCGTTACAAACTTTGAATCTAATCACTTTCGTATCATAAATTTGTTAAAGTTTCGGTAATGATAATCGAAATACATGCAGATGGAGATTTGTGAAACACATGATGGAGACGAAAGCTTTTGTTCTCACGTTTTTACCAAAAAGATCATTCTCGCCATGCTTTTAAATAATTTGTTATGACATGGTATGACGTCAAAGCTTGGGTTCACCACCACGTTAGATGGCTCTACTATAAGGTTTGACCTGCATTGTAACGCGTTATGATACGTTACAACACTATTTTGTAAGGTTTGCGATTACTTTTATATATAATTTGCGAGATAAATGATAACTAAGTATAAGGCCTAATACTTAAATAAACATAAAAAAGAAAATATTAAAACTAAAACTTTGAATAGGTTAATAGTTATTCTCATTCCCGTAAATAGAGACTTGAACACAAATTTTTTTAAATTTGAAGAAATTAGTGATTAGAGATTCAATAAATTTAATCATGCTTGCACTCTTAATATCATCTTTATAAGCTTTATTTATTTTGTATCAATGGTTATTTTTTTATTTTTTCAGTTTTATTACTTGACATTAATCTAATTTGTTTTATGGTATTATTCAAATCACTAACATATACAAATACGAGTGTGTATAGCCTTACACGCCTTGAAAAACACTGAAACCTCTCTATAACTTATAAAACTTAAGGTTTGACCTTGCTACCATGTCTCGATTCGCGTCATTTAAAACCTTCATACACACATTGTTGATCGTTTACAAACGAGGATTCTAGTACAAACTATACTAAGAGATCTCGTCCTACATAAAGCCAAGTTTATGAAGAAAACAAAATAGATGATGATCAAAGACATGAAAGAAAATTACGTTCAACAATCATTATTTTAGTCTAATTAATAATATACTTGATGTTCCAGTTTTTACGTTTTACTAAGTCGGAATGTATTGCATGGTAAACGGGTTTCTTAAAAATACGATAGTTAAATGGATTGTTGGTTTTCATTAAATACATTCATAGATAAAACAATGTGATTTTTTTTTTTTGGGAAGGTTCACCTGGACTTTGGCCAGACTACATCCTTGGCAATTTTTACCGAGAGCTAAAGCATGCTCCCCTGGGATTAACACTCAGTGGCCCCTGGTTGCTCACCCCCAGATTCGAACTTGTGTGGGTTTTTCCCCAACATCAAGCCTTAACCGGTAGGCTGCCCCATTGGGGTTAAAACAATGTGAATATTCGTCTAATTAAAATTACAGTCCGTTTATTTAGTGAATGTTGAAAGGTGTTTCATAGATGAAACATCATGTATGTTCATATATCTAAATTATGTTTATTTAAAGATGAGATAAAGCATCAAAAAGAATTTAATACCTTATTTCATTGATCAAACGACATAATTAATAGTACACTGATGATATATAAAATATGGTTCTTTATTCATAAACCAATGCAACCAATATAAATCGTTACAAGAATAAAGAAACATCAAATATCATCATGTATCAAATATGCTAATTCACAATGAGATCTATTTATATGCACTATTAGAAATATAGGGTAAAAGAAAAAGGAAAACGTAGAAAATCTATTATCAGAATGTAATAGAATCACTTTCTTTAGGATATTATTAGCTCCTACTATCAAGATTGTTTTGGTAAAGGTTAGTACACTCCTAGAAATTATCTAATCATATAAGACATGTTCAATAATAAAACATGTCTTCCTATGAACACATCTACTAATTTTATGAAGAGAAAGGATGGAAGAATTTCTAGAATTAGAATCATCAAATTATGGAATTACCCCCCCCCCCCCCCCCCCAAAAAAAAAAAAAAAAAAAAAAAAAAACACACACACACATATAGGTTTACGTAAGCAACATGATTATAGATAAGATTAACCTACCTTTAATCTTACCTATAACTAAAAAATAGAAAAACCTATAAAAACAGTTACAACCTTGTTCGTGAGTTTATTAGGTTGCGATAAAACTCACAATGAGCACTGTTTGTGCATAAGCAGTCCAAAGACTATAGCGACTTTGTTCGATACTTTCATCCATCAAAATTGTGATGGAACTTACGATGGGCACTATTTACATGTATCAGACTTAGACCTTCCATGACTTTGGCATTGACTTGAAGTCACGTAGAGCATCTAAAATATGATATTTAGGAACATACACACAATTTTAATGTGCTAGTGCTAATGCCAATTTGTGATCCTTGAATATATGTATAAACCTATATAGATAGGCCAAATCCATTTTCCAATGTGGAAAAAGTAATATGCCTAAAACTAAATTTCATATACATATAGCTCATCTATACAAAATGAACACTATACATATGTGTGTAACAATCCCTCAGTCTTGATTCAATAAAATCAATTATACATAAGTAAAAGTATCTTTCGATTTAAACTTTAACTTAGTGTAAATTACTTAAAGTTCTAAATAAATCTATGACGGCTTATAGTTTATGAGCCAAGATTCATATATTAGAACCGGAATAATCACAGACACAATTGACTGTCAAGACATGTTCATAAACATATAGCACCATCAAGGACAGAGCCAGGATCGGAAACAAGGATGAGCAAAAAAAAAAGTAAATAAAATTTTAAAATCGATGTTCTTAAAATAGCAAATTAGAGTAACTTAGGTAAAACACTTGTATTGACCTTTCTAAGTTACTTAAAATAAGTAAACAATAAGATTTTAAAATCAACAAATATAAATCCATCAAAACAATATCAATCTACCATTTATTGCGTTTTGTAAAGCCAATATAAAATAGGCAAAATGAAATCAAACTAGATGAAATGAAAATTTTAATTTTAAACATATAAATTGGATTATATTGTAAAATTTTATAGAATTGAGGATTATTTTCAAATATTAACCAAAGTAAAAGGAAACAAAATGTAATTTTACTTTTTCTATGACCTTTAGTCTTTACCCATCAAACCAACCTCTTGTACGCCACCGCCTTACTCCTTCTGCTTGATAAATGATAACCCATATATAAACTACTATATAAAGGAAGTTGCAAGGTTGAGGGTTAGCAATTGCTAACGCTTATTACAAGGTAGCTCCGCTCCTCAGCACCATTATGACCATGTGTTCAACCTGGATTCATGAACATTCACAAAAGTCGACCCATATTTTTGTGAGAAGTGGCACCACCTCTTATGTTCATATAAGTGAAATTCACTAACCATTTAATTTCATTATGAGTTAACTACTTACCCTAAAACATATACTACAATCACCTAGTATGAACCTAATTGGATATCAACAACTTGTTATTACCACATTGAACCTTCAACTAAGGGTATACTTAGAAAAACGTTGGATTTCTATTGTTGCCAGCTAATCAATGGTTTCCCAATACCATATCCTTTGAGAGCCTTTTGATAAATGGATCAGCAAATTATTATAAGTTATTACATACGTTATGGTTATTATCTCGTCAGATATAAGCTCTCTCACATACGCATGTCTCAAACTTATAAGTCTACATTTTTCATTAAAAAGATTATTATATGCTTTAGACAAAGTTGTCTCGCTATCACAATTCAAAGAAATGGCTGACATCGGTCGTGGCCACACCTTCATATCCAATAACATATTACTAAGCCATTCAGCTTCTTTGCCAGCCGACTCTAAGGCTAAAAACTCAGATTCCATGGTGGAATGAGTTATTAGGTCTATTTCTTTGAGGCCCAAGAAACAGTACCACCACCAATCATAAAAATCCAGCCACTTGTGGATTTATCGTCACAATTACCAGTAATCCAACTAGCGTCAAAATACCCTTCTAAAACCGTAGGAAAGTTTCCATAGTGTAAAGCTAGCTTTTTAGTCCTCTTTAGATATCCAAACACTCTTCCAATGGCTTCCTAATGTTCTAGATTAGAATACTAGTAAACCGTGAAAGTTTGCAAATAGCATAAGCAATATTAGGTATTGTACAATGTGTATCATACATCAAACTACCAATTGCACTAGCATATTCAAATTGAGCTATTCTTACTAAGTTTACAAGAAAAATCATATGGGGTGTTAGCTTTTTTAAATTTTAAATGTTTAAATTTGTTTAGCATTATAGTGACATTGAATTAAAGAATAACCCCCACTATTTTTTTAACTTTGATACCTAATATAGTATCAACCTTATTTAAGTCTTTCATTTGGAAACATGAAATTAAATAAGCCTTAGTTTCATTTAAACCTTTCATGTTTGTTCCAATAATTAACATATCAGCAACATACAGGCATACAATGACACCATAATCGTTGGTAAACTTAGAATATATGTATCTATCAGATTGTTTCAAGTACACCTCTTCATCTAAATCACCAAGGTGCGCACTTGGGAGGGTTTTGGGAAACGTGGGTCGGCGTGGGAGTGATAGTTGTTATGACAATACCGCATTGAATTCTAAGTATTATTATGATCCGGTCGTGATTGATCAAGTGCTCATACGAATACTGTTTGAGGATGTGAGCATTTAATTTTGCAACTCCCGTATTCAAACATCATAAAAGTTTGTTCTTTATCAAAAAGGTCAATTTTCTATCACTTGATCTACCATGTTTCAAATGAGTACTTGGTTTTGATCACAATTAATTTTACGGGTACTTGAGATCCTGTTATTCAACATAATTAAACACATTTTCATATTTCTAACATTTATTTGTATAATATATTCATATGCATTTTTCTATACAACCAATTTATGCTGTGTAACGTAATTTTCAAAGACGATTCTTCACATGCTTACAACCACTTATCATGTGTCATCCCATCACACACTGTAAATTTATTGCCCTACAAAAAATAACTTTATAAAATGTCATATATATTTAAAAATAAAATATTGTTTTTTATATTTAAGTGTATAATACTAACAATTGTAAAATGTTAAAATAAGTCGAGAGAATATTTATAGATAAAGTAACAAGTTGTTCAAAACATTTTTGAAATAAAGTGTCCTATTAAATTTTAACGATACTTTACTAGGATTGGTCATGTAAACATATATATCTTTTTATAAGACACTTATGATATAATACATTTTTTTTCCAAACATCACATATAAAGACGTTTTGTTCCAAACAATGACGGATTAGCCTTTGCAAAACCTTTCTAAGTGTCCGGGAGTCGTCTATAAACATCAACCTTTTCATTTTTGATTTGTATTACCGATGACTAACGATAACCTGATATCAAGCATATAGCAGATGGTTTTCCGACAACATTTTTCGACACCATACTCTGTGGATAACCCGCGGGCGATATAGCATAACGACCTTAAAACTGGAAAAGGTTGGTAACCGATAAGTAAATATAACTTGTCATTGACATCTATTTTTCCATCTGGATTAATCCATCGTTACTTACCTTCATTGACAAAAAAATGTTGGCAACAAAATTACCATGGAATCACATGTTCTTGTGATAAAAGTATTTATTAAAAGAAATCAAGACACGACAATAAATATAGTACAATAAATGTTCAGGTTGAAGTACAAGTTATGATAACTTGTTACTTTTTTTCTTTTCTTTTGTAAGGACTTCAAACTCATATAAATTGTTATATAAGAGGGATTTTGGCGCCTATACCCTTAAGGGTACCCCTACATTGGAGATATACCCTTTTTCTCTCCCTTTTAGCACCACATACCCCCACAATGATGTTATGGGTGCGTTATAACGCACCTTTCATGTCTGACCATAGAAAGTCAACAAAAAATACGTTAACGGACCGTTTTAACGTTTAACGGACCGTTATAACGTTGCCAAGGCCGTTATAACGGCGTTAACGCCGTTATGCATCGTTATAACGCACTTCTAGTTTTAGGGGTATATTAAAAGAAAAAAGATTAATGTCTGGATGAGGCCTTCCAGCCTAATGGTAAGTTGTCTGTAGCATTGGCCCGAGTTCGAGCCTTGAACTCGGGCCAATGCTGTGTGGGGGGAGACAACTTACCACTCGGCTGGAAGGCCTCATCCAGACATTAATCTTTTTTCTTTTAATATACCCCTAAAACTAGAAGTGCGTTATAACGATGCATAACGGCGTTAACGCCGTTATAACGGCCTTGGCAACGTTATAACGGTCCGTTAAACGTTAAAACGGTCCGTTAATGTATTTTTTATTGACTTTCTATGGTCAGACATGAAAGGTGCGTTATAACGCACCCATAACGTCATTGTGGGGGTATGTGGTGCTAAAAGGGAGAGAAAAAGGGTATATCTCCAATGTAGGGGTACCCTTAAGGGTATAGGCGCCAAAATCCCTATATAAGAGTACCTTCAATGGGAGGTTTTGAAAAGCATTTTGTTATTCCAGTTAGTCATTGAAATAGTTTTCTATCATTGCAATTAACAACTAATTGAAAAGGTTTTAAAAACATGTTGGTGTAGAAGAAGTTGTTTTGAAGAAAAGCTTTTTTTATCATTTCTTCCGCTTTAATATGATAGAAAAGGTTTTTATAAAGCTTGTTGAAAATCTTTTGCATTGAAGAAATATTTTAGAAATAATTTTTTTATAAAAAAAAGTTAAATAAATGGGATGTGGGACCACGGAAAAGTCTTTCAAAGACTTGAGCATTGTGATGCTCTAACCTTGCATTCAAAAAGAACCAAAGTAGTTTTCGAGTTTTTTTTTTGGTTTTTTGGTTAATCGGTTTTTTTGTGCACCTATATTTATGGTGGTGGTGATAGTGAGGGAAGGGGGATTGTATATAAGAGGGAAATACAATAAGACAATCGGTAGCGCAACCACAAAACCCACAAGCTCACTCTGCCACATCAACGCCACATTAGCTTTACCCTTAAACCCACAATAAGCCAGAAATAGGAGTACTACTACCCACAAAACTGAATACTCTGTATTACTGTATGTATGTGTGTGTATGTGTATACTTTAATAAAGACAGAGAGAAAAGAAGTTAGAGAGAGATGAAAAGAAAGAAGGAGATGAGAGATGAGAGAGAGAGAGAGAGAGAGAGGATCGGTGTTGTTGGTCTCCTGAAACCAACATTGGAAGCCCACCAAAAGCCCGATTGGGGCGTAGCCCCTGCCCGCCGTGAAGCCGAAGCCCGCGCCAAGGAAGCCCGCCCCAAACCGAAGGCGGGTACCGACAGCCTAAGTCATTTTTTTGGTCTTTGTCGTTTACATATAAAAGCAACTTACATTTTTTAGATTTAGTTCCCCCCGATCTAACTTTTTGTAAGGCAAAAATGTGAGGAAATTAGAAAAGAATAAAATATCTCTAATTTAACTGGTTCTTTTATTGACCGTTAGAAGCAAGAACCAAATTCGGTCATTTTTGCATACCTTAATGACAAAATCGTAATTGTTAACTTGTAGAAATCAAATATGTTATAGACTAGAAACCACACTAACCAAAATTGGAGTTCACTCTATATATTAGTTATATATTAACCCATGAATTTGTGTTAACTGTGTTAACCAAAAATGAACCAATAGAATTTCTTTATTTTCTCTATTTTCCTGCATATGTGGGTCAACCTCCTATATTTTAGGATTTAATTAATTTTCCTCTAATTTGGGAAATCAATCTTAACCATTGATTGAAATGATCAACGGTGGTTATATGGTTAACACGGTTAATACAAATTAATGGGTTAACAAAATAACTTAACCCTAATAGCTAATATGATATATTTAAATTTAAATTTAAAATTCAAAAAGATTTAATAGAAAGACTAAAATGTTCTTTAGGGGGCGTTTGGTTTGGGGTATTGAGCAGTCAGGAATGGGAATGATAATGAAAACTGTTGTTTGGTTTGATATTATATAATGGAATCATTCCTGTAGATCCATTAATTTCCATTCCTGACCAAATTGGGGGGAATGAAATTTTTATTTCTACTTGGTTCTTTTTTCCACCCATTGTTCCATTTATGGATGTTAAATGAAATATCTTTTGTATTTTCAAGATGGAAAAACATATTTTTTGAATATGAAGCAATTTTTCATTGATTATAGTGGGTTAACCAAACAACATCAATGCAATGCTCATTCCTATTCCCATTCTCCTGCATTCTCATTTTCATTTTCATTCTCATTCCCTGAAATGAACCAAACGCCCCCTTAGTTTAGGATGTTTTTAAATGAAGTTTAGAGCGAAGTACTAAAAGTGAGAAAATGTGTCAACGACATTGACCAAAGATGAATAAAATAGCCACTACAATAATCAATAATTACAGATTTGGTAGCAACCAATTATCATAGGGACCAAATAATTAACTTCTTTATTCTAATTCAAACAGTAAAACAATTATATTAAAAACACTAAAAGTTAAGCATTAAAAAAGTTAATCATAACCAACACTAAATAAAACATTAATAACATCTTTTCTTTTATAATAATAATAATAAACATTTGAATATTATAGTTTTTATTTTAAAGACTTACTTTATTAGCCTTAAATTCTTTGATATTTTAGTGTTGAGTTAAAGATTAAAAAACTACCGTTTTTATAATTTTAGTGTTTTTAAAGAAGCTACGAAGATTGTCATAAAATAAAAATGAAGTTTATTGTTAGGCACAGAAAGAAAAAAAAAATAGTTATGATTTGAATTGTTTTAATTTCATATACACCCCTTTATTTTTCAAAGTCTATCACTTACATTTATATTTTTGCTAGATTTGGTGAAATCGAAATAGGTTTTTATTCCGAATTCATAGTTGGTTTTTGGGAAAACTCCGAAATGAAAATTTGGAATTTAAATGAAATTCTAGAAATATTTAGATATAGAATGTGGGCATTGCTGGTTCACAAAATTTATATTACTTGTTTATGATAACATTTTAAAGTGTGACAAAAGAAATATTTATTTTAAAATAACTAATGAAAAAAAAGTAGTTCAATAACCTTAATTTTTATACTTTATGGACAAAAACAAATTCTAAGGTCATCCTTTATGGTACCTATGGTACCCCTCATACCTGTTGCCACATCAGCTGTCACATCAGCTTTCCACTATCTTTACCACTACCTACCAACCACATACCTTTCATCCACTATCATATCCTTCATACCCCTCATTAATTAATTGATTTACAAAAAAAAGAAAAATAAAAGATAGAGAGAGAAAGAAGAGAGAGATAGAGAGAGAGTGAGAAAAAAAGGAACGGTGTGGGGGTGCCGGTGGAGAGGGTACCGGTCACCCTACCCCTCATCCACAACGGTGTGTACTGACCGGTATGAGGGGTACCGGCCCTCTCTACCGGTCCTTAGCGGATGGCCTAATTATAACCATTTCTTTCAATCTCAAATCTCTTTCATTAAATCCAAAATTATCCAGAAAACATTTTGTCAATGCATTCATAAAAAGTACTCTTAAATTAGTACGAGTGAATTACATTTTTGGTCCCTGTCATTTGGTTTAAAGTAGTCAAACTCTTTTATTTAATATTATTTACTACATTCACATTCCCGTGAATGAAGTTCGGCATACACCTACGTTATAAATTGGGTGTTGTTACCAACACCCCTTCTACCTATTAAATCAATCAAAACAATCTAGAAGTTTAAAAAATATTATTTTAAATTAAAAAAGTCAACTTATTTATAGTAAAAAAGTGTCTAGGAAATTTAAAACATGTCATTTCATAGACTAGAGGGGGATGTAATGATCCAAACCCTATAAATTGAAGCTAAAGTTTTATATGGTACAAAACATGAACCCGAAATTTATAATGTTTTTATGATATTGATAATATTTTAATATTTATCAAATACTTAAATGTGTTTATAAATTTATTAAATAACTATCAATTAGTGTTTTAAAATTAAAACTTGAAACTTTATATACAATAAAATATGTATATAGTTGTAAATTTCAGATTTTAAGAATTGAGATAAGTGCTAAAGACGTAGTAAAGCTTATTTCTTTTCCAATTACTTTGTTATAAATTTAGAGTAAACTACCATTTTAAATCATTTGTTATTTTTAACTATTTTTGTCAGTGTTTTTAAAGAATCTACTTTTTTAATCACTGTAATTTCTAGGTTTTTTTTTTTTTACTTTTTTTTCATGAGGATCAGGCCATGAGTTCCTTTTCTCTTCCCTTAATTATTGCCAAATTAACTTGACATCAATTTTTTTTTTCATTTCCTTAGGCCATCCACTGTGGAAGCCCGGGTAGGCGACAGGTAAGGCCAACCCGTCGGGTTCCATCGGCAACACCGCCGTGTGCGTGAATTATTTGTCGTTCAAAAAAAAATAATAATAAAGAAGAGAGATATAGAAAGAAAGAAGATAGAGAAAGGGGGTAGGGTGTGGCGTATTACTCGACGAGAACCAGAAGCCGATCCCAGTTACCCAATGATGAACCTGGGACACCCGAAATAGTGTTCCCGATGAGTAGGTCCCCAACTCGCTTCCTACTTGTTGCCATTGAGTAACCCATAACGCACGGCCTAATAAAGTTAGAAAAATCAGTTAAGATAAGAACTCTTAATGGTCTTTTTATTTTTATTTTTCATTTTTGTAAATATTTATATCATAACATAAGCTAATGAAGCTTATATATATAGGGCTAGGTTCAAATGTGAACTCAATTTTGGTTTTGAATGTGATGACGAATTTCAGCCACAAATCTTCGGTTATGGTGGACGCGATCACGGAGGATTGACACGATTCATGGGAGGATGGAGATTATTAAAGGAGGGGACCCGATCAAAGCCGCCTTTATTGACCAGATGAGTGACTAAGATTCATCCTCATGTTCACAACCAAAATTGAGTTCACATTTGAACTTTCCTCTCTCTCTCTCTCTCTTATATATATATATATATATATATATATATATATATAAAGAGAGAGAGAGAGAGAGAGGGGGGGGGGAGGATCATACAATTTGCAAGAATAAAGGAACCATTTTGAGCCACACATTGATGTGGGCCCATGTGGGTCCCACATATTAAAAAAATCATATATGATTTAGTGGTGGGACCCATCTGAATCATATATGATTTTTTAATAAGTGGGACCTACATGGGTCCACATCATATGTGATCTAAAATTGTTCCTTTGTTCTTGCAAATTGACTTTGTTCTTGTTTGAACCTTTCTCTATATATATATATGTATGTATATATATATATATATATATAGAAAGAGAGAGAGAGAGATGGAGGAGGGGGGGGGGGAGGCGTTCAATTTCAAAGTACCCTTAGAATGAAAATGCTACAAACCACTTAATTACCTTAGATTAATAAAATTAATGGCCAAGATGAAATCTCCTCTATTTTTGGTATATGAATTTTTTAATACCAAATATAACATAAGTTAATCTTGACCATTGAATCTTTTAAAACATATCTTCCCATCCTTACTTGCTTTTGGTTTCCTTTCACAAACTGCTAAGGTGACATTTGGTTCATTGGAATTCGATTTTTTAAGGAATTGGAATATTCAATTCTATTCACCAAATTCCAATCCAGCATTTAGTTCATTATTTGAGTTTCCATAAGTAATTTGAATTCCACAAATGTTGTAAATCAAATTCCTTGGGCTCTAGCAAGGAATGTCAATTCCATAGCACCATCTTAAAAAATATTACTCTAATTCATTCCATCCCAATGCGATGGAAGTTACCACCGTGCGTCATAGTCGCCAGATCGTCCTTGTCGCGCTGCCTCCATCACCATTGTTACCACTTTCCCCTTCACCTTTAGCTACCACCATATTCTTTCTCATTAACACCATCGTAAGCACCACACCTGTCGCCGTTATCGTCGCCATTGCTACCCGCCACCACAATCATCTTCACCTCCCCTACTACCACCACCACTAACATAACTAACGCCACCACCCCACTACCGCTATTATATTCAATAAACTAGGCATAAAGATTAAAATTCTTTTGACAAATTCCATTACAGTTTTTGTCATCCAAATGCATTGTCAAACATCATTAAGGGTCTGTTTGGAAATAACTTAATGCACTTAATAGACCCTTTAGCTTATTCGCTCAGTCATTTTGTGGTGTTTGGAAGAAGCTTCAAGAATGTTTCAACTAGAATCTTCTGATTTTTTGTTGAGATTCAATCCTCTGTGTTCCCCGAGATGAATATTTTAGACCCAACCAATAAAGATATTTGGAGACGAATAGAACAAAAAAACAGTTTGAAGGATAAAATAGGCGTTTTCATTATTCAAATAGACTATTTAGTTGAACAAACAAACAACAATTTTATTCGACTCACAGAACCCAATTCAGTTATTTTTATCCATACATGGCTTAATGAAAAAACAATCAAACAGCTCTAAATTCCATTCCAATTCCTTTAGGGGCATTTGATTCGCAGAATGTTTTCTGAAGGAATGAAATCTGTCAAATAAATTTGAGTTTGAACAAATTGGAATGGAATTATACCATGTGTGTTTTTTTTACATGAGTTGGATTAGAATATGTTAAATGATTTTGAATTTATTTGTTTGTTGGTAAAAAATAGATTCAAAATTGGAATGAATAAATGATAAATGACCAAAATACCACTTTTACAACGATGGTGGTCGACAATGGTTCAGATCAGTGGTGATCGGCGATGGTTCAGAAAGGTGGTTCTCGATGGTGGTTCAGATCGATATATATTGGCGGTGGTTAAAAAAGTTGATGGTCTGTGGTGGTTCAGAACAATGGTGGTCGTCAGTGATTCAGAATGGTATAGAATGGTGGTGGTCTAGTGTGGTTCAGGTCAATAGTGTGATGGTGGTAGGTGGTTGGTTCAGATTGACGGTGGTTGGTGGTTCCAATCGGCGAAGGTTCAGATTGACAGTGGTTTGAAGTGGTCGGTGGTTCAAATCGATGACGGTAGTTTGAACGGTGGTCGGTGGTTCCAATCAGCAAAGGTTCATATCAATGGTGGTCCAAATGGTGGTCGGTGGCTCAAATTGGCGATAGTTTGGAACGATGCTTCAAATCGGTGATGGTTTAGATCGATGGTGGTTGGTTAGTGGTTCAAATAGATGATGGTTGATGGTGGTTCAGAATGGTAGTTGTCGACGATGGTCCAGATTGGTAGTTGTCGGCGATAGTTTAGATGGATAAATCAAATAGGTAAAAAATGGATAATTTACGTTTTTGGGAAAATTGGATGGAATGAATTGAATTCCATCTTAATTGTAATAGGACGACCAAATCCATGGATAGTGACTTGTGTGGAATTCAATTCCACTCCATCGGTAAACCGAACGCGAGAAAGAAAATTTTTCAATAAAATTAATCATTCCAATATCTTTAGATTCGATTGGAATCCTACAAACCAAAGACCCCCTTAGATTAGATTTCCTTTGACAACTTCTTATATGTGAAACACAAGCCGCCTAAAATTCTAATAGCATGCATGATGATATAAATATTCGATAATAATGATAAAGAAAAGCTAAAATTAGACCATATTACCCCTAACTCATTAGATTTTTCTAACTTTATTATCCTCATGAACAAAAAGCCATAAAAAAAATGGTGACTAGAGAAGTAATTTCAAAAGAACAATAACAAAAATAGTTGTAAACAACAAACCATAATAATGAAACCTATAGTCTCTACTCTTAAACTTAATTTGTCTTAAAATAAAAACCCAAGTGATAGATTATAAATTACAAGTGAAGAAATAAATAGCACCAAATTAGTTAAAATTTGTCCATATTTGTGACCAAATGTTTTTACATACATACATACGTTGTTTAGGCAGTGTAGTGTAGCACGTTCTTCCTTTCTATAAAAACCATTCACTCTCCCCTTGTCCTCTCTCTTTCAATACAACAATAGTTAGTTATATTATAAATTTATAGAGGAGGTTACCTTCCCATTTAGGTTTTTTTTTCTCTATTTAAACCCCAATTTTATCCTCCATTTCATCTCTTTGAAAAATCTCATTTCACTCAACCAACAATGGGAGCAGTTTCCATTTTGCACACAGTTTTTGGCATCTTCGGTTCGTCTTCTTCATCATTCCACCACTAATTTCTCACCAATTTCTTCTTATGATTTTGCTTCTTCATCTTCTGATTGATTTCATTTCATTTTGGAAAAACAGGAGATGCTACTGGTCTCTTCCTATTTCTCGCTCCAACGTAAGCATTTTCGACGATTTTTTACAGTAATTTCACCATTGATTTCTGTTGATTGATTGTTGATTTTGTTGTAGGATTACGTTTAAGAGGATAATCACGAAGAAATCAACCGAACAGTTCTCTGGAATTCCTTATCCGATGACCTTGCTCAACTGCCTTCTCTCTGCTTGGTACTACTTTCTCTCTCTAGATTCACTTCTATTTCACAGATCGGAACTTCATTAATTATTCACTAATGAATAATGAATCTTACTCTACTCTACTTACTTTTTGATTTTCTGTAAATTTATTCCGATGAAATTATTGATTGTTGATGTTGTTAATTAGGTATGGATTGCCGTTTGTTTCGAAGAACAACACGCTGGTGACGGTTATCAACGGCACCGGAGCAGGAATCGAAGCGATTTACGTGTTGATTTTCATCGTGTACGCGCCGAAGAAGGAGAAGGCGAAGGTGATCGGCCTGGCGGCCTTCGTCCTCGCCACCTTCTCCACCGTGGCGTTGGTTTCGGTGTTCGCGCTCCACGGCAAGACTCGCCGATACTTCTGCGGTTTCGCCGCGGCCATTTTTTCCGTCATCATGTACGGAGCCCCCTCTCGATTATGGTAACTACTACTTCATCCGTATATACGACATTTTCTAACTTAGCGCTCGTAAATGGATTCGATTCTAAGTTTCTAACTCGTTGAAATTGATTATACAGAGAACTGTGATTAAGACAAAGAGTGTGGAATTCATGCCGTTTTTCTTGTCGTTGTTTGTTTTTCTGTGTGGTACTTCGTGGTTCATATTCGGCCTACTCGGAAACGATCCTTTCGTATACGTAAGTCCGGTTTCATCCGTTCGTCATTCTTCACTTTGATTGATTTTTAAAATTAATTCACATTAATATTTGATAAATGGTTGAAATCGGGATTCCAGGTGTGTAACGGGTTTGGAAGCGTGTTGGGTGCGCTACAGTTGATTCTGTACGCGGTATACAGGAACAACAACGGAGAGGGAGACAACGATGAGAAGCCGGCGGGAGCGAAGGACGGTGGGAGCGGATCCGCCATGGAGATGGGGGTGGTGAAACGGCCGGTGACCGCCACGGAAAACACTCAAGTGTAGGGTTGGTTAAATGTATGTAGATCTCTTTTATCTTGGAGATTAAATGTTTGTTATCATTTCAACATCAAGTTGCTTGTGTAGTTTGTTTGTTTGTTTGTTTATGAAAAACGTTCAATTCATCATCTTTATTTCGAGAGTACGGTTTCTGTTTTTTACACAAAATCCGCTAATTTTGGAATGTGATTTAAAAATTAGTTACATCTGAAAGAAAATTGGTTACTTCAATCAATTCTCTTGCACGATAATAAAATGGAAAATGGATAAAAGTGTTCATTTCAAGCAAATATATTTGCCTTCTAATTCATTTGTCTTTCACTTTTTTAAAAATAAACACATTTTTCCCTGGTACTCAATTCTATAATTACATAATCGATTACATAATTGTTAACAAAGTGATAATTATTGTCAAATTACAATTTACTCATTTTTATGAATTTGATATTATGATGCCGTGAAAAAAATTAAAAATTTAGTTATGGAATTAAATATTACAAAATTATTGTTATTTCTCAAAAAAAATTTAAAGAATAATTGGATAAAAGACAAAAATGCATCTCCACTTTGCACAATATACTCATGCCGTTACGCCGTTATAACGGCGATATAACGCACCAAAACGCCGTTATAACGGCGTTTTGGTGCGTTATAACGGCGTTTTGGTGCGTTATATCGCCGTTATAACGGCGTTTTAGTGCGTTATAACGGCGTTTTGGTATAACGGCCTTTTGGGGGTATGGTTGCAAAGTGGGGGTGGGGCTTTGGGTATACCGGTAAAGCTCCCCTAAAATTGTTATTTCATCAATTTCCCAGGTACGGATCACGGATGCCACAGTTTTTCTTTTTCCCGTTTTTTGTGTTCTTTTGGAATAATTTGTTTTAATTTTAATGTGTTTATAAATCACATAAACTCATATTATATAGTGAAGATAAATAAAAACTATATGTTATATGAAATAAAATAATAATAATGTGTCTCGGGCGGATTGCTCGGCCAAGTACAGGAAAAGAGAATAAATTTTAGAACATGAGACTGGAGATTTTAACTTTTTTTTTTTTCAAATATTCGTACTATGGCAGTGTTATTTTTGTTTTTCTTTATGTGTTTCCTCGTTTGACATGGTAAAAAAAATTTAATTTTTCTATTAGTAAGCTGAATACTATCTATCCGGATTCGAATCTTTCCATACACAACCCATGAACATTTATAAAGGGGAATGCTTTAACCCTCATCTTAATGAGGATTAGTTAGACCATAGGCTCGAATACCCTTCCAAAAAAATAAGCCAAATACTCGTATTTGTGAAACTATCTATAAATAAAAAACAACTATATAATTCATCATTTGCTGCTAAAAGAAATGGACGATTTTTATATATTGTTTGTCATTGATTTTTTTTTTTTTTTGTTTTGTTTTAATCTGTAATAATATCATTTATTACTCGTTTAAGATAATTTAAAATTTTAATATAGGTATATATATATATATATATATATATTAGAACGGCCCACCGTTTACTGTATAAAATTTCTTCAAAATTTTATTTATGTATTTATTCGGATAACATGCAAGTTCTGCAACTCAGAATTTGGTTTTACGGTGGGATGGTCTTTGTTTATTGATAGAATAAAATCATGGATGGAGACAAGTGCAAGACAATTGCTGTCTGATAATAAATACCCTCTTCCCAATGCCTTTGGGTACCATAACTTTATATAAAAGAATGAAATGGAATTATATATTATGCTTTTGTAAACCTTTTTTTCAGAACTTATTTCATAAAAGAGAATAAAAAAATCTAAGAAAAAAGATAATGAGACAATTCGATTTCATTCAAGCTGAATGAATAGTGGGGGTGAATAAAGATTGTGAGCTTTTCTCTTTTATTTTATTTTATTTTGTGGTCATGTGTCATATTATCGTTGTTGGTAGGTTTTAAATTTTTAGTATAAAACTCATATACTTTAAAAAGATCTTTTACAGGATTTTAGAAACTTATCAAAATTCATAATTTTTAAGGATTTTATAAACTAGTTTTATACCCATACAATATGGCGGGAGCTATAAATGTATTCGATTTTAAAGCTTTGGTCATATCCTTTCCAACGGCAACAATTTAGGGGGCGTTTGGTTCATTTCAGGAAATGGGAATGAAAATGAAAATGGGAATGCAAGGCGGGGAATAGAAGTAAGCATTGCATTGATGCTGTTTGGTTAAGTTAATATAATCAATGAAAAATTGCTTCATACTAAAAAAATATTTTTTCCCAACTAGAAAATACAAAAGATGTTTCATTTGACATCCATAGATGGAACAATGCATTGAAAAAAGAACTAAGTAGAAATAAATTTTCATTCCCTCCAATTTGGTCAGGAATGAAAATTAATGAATCTGCACAAATGATTCCGTTATATAATATCAAATCAAACAGCAGCTTTCATTATCATTATCATTCGCATTCCTTTCCCCAAGTCCAATCTTGTACAAAGACATGTTACTAGCTTTGGACTTTTCTGCAAAACCAGATGACAATGGAAATTAAAAAATGGAAATGGTGATTTCGTTTACTTAAACACTTACCCAATAAACGCTTAGCAGTAAAATTGAACATTATCACCTACCATATCGAACGATATTATAGCCTTTCAAACCAGTATCGTATGCAACAATTTACCCAGAAAGTGCTTACCGGGTAAAATCTGTAAGGGGTATTTATCGAACGATATTTGGTCTCCAAAACTGTATTGTATGCAACAATTTACCCGATAAGTTCTTACCGGGTAAGAGTAGTCGATCGCATCTACCGGGTAAGATTCTAGTCATTTTTATGTTCGTCCGTAAGGTAAATTGACTCGTAAGCGTCAAATAAATAGCCCCTTAAGATGTCGTTTACTTGACGCTTACCTGGTAAGTGCTTACCACGTTCATTTACCTTACGTTCATTTAAATGACTCTAACAAACGATTAAACAATGAATAATCATATATGCATACACAGTAGATAATTACCCAGAATATAGTGGCAAATATAAAGGAATCTTGGATAGCATTCTTATAAATAGAAATGCAAAAGTCGAAATATCCTACATCTTTTAATTTTTACAAAACCAAGAAATCAAACATGATGGATCCAAAAACACTAAAAGCAACCATTAATGGATCCAAAATCAAGATACTAGACTAAAAAACTGAACTTCACTTACAGATTGAAACCAAATTGAGAGCCTACCCATTTTGTACATGTGAGCATTGAGAGGGAACTTGAGAACCTATGATGCAGCGTATATGGATGAAACGAAGATTGAACTCATTGATTCTACGAATACCTGTGTTCAATCTCTTCTAAGGTTTGTTGATTCAACAAATATCAAACCCTAGGCTTTAAAATTCAAATTCAATTAAGAACTCAAAAATTGGAAGGGAAATTGAAAATTCTCTAATTAATGTTATGTTCCTCCACATTACACAACTAAAACTTAAATAAGATAATGTAAATGAAACGGGCCTAACAAAAACAACGAGCCAAACAGAAAAGGCCCAAAATAAAAACCCAAAAAGACAAAAACACAAAATGTTCACAAAGTGGTTTAAACGGCGTTTTTTTGGGGGTTCAAAAGTTCGTTAGGCCCCTATTCTTAACCACGGTGTGCTCCCTGTTCCAAGCTTCGAATCAATAGGTTGACCATCCAAAACGGACACCAGGAGCGAAAATTATGTCCTTTTAAAGTCGGCCCTGTTTGGTATCCCGATCATGGGCCTCCAAAAACTTCAAAGCCTTTTCATCCATGTCTCGGCCCACGTCATTTTCTGGAACTCGTCTGTTTGGAGCAAGGAAACTGAGAAACCAAAGTGAATTTTGAAAACAAAGAAATCAAAATGTTGGGAATGAAGCATAAAACCAAAAATAGATTACCATCGATGCTAAGGATTGAAGAATAAAAGTTGGAAGTGTTTTTTTTTTTTTTGGAAGGGTGTCCGGGCCAATGCCCAACTAATCCCGACAATTTTGGGGCTAAACATGGTCTCATTTAAATGTCCCTAAGCATGCACACGGGAAGGCTCGGACTCGGTTAGG
This sequence comes from Centaurea solstitialis, assembly GCA_030169165.1. Lineage (NCBI taxonomy): Eukaryota > Viridiplantae > Streptophyta > Magnoliopsida > Asterales > Asteraceae > Centaurea > Centaurea solstitialis. The sequence goes on from CM058041.1 coordinate 16,737,550, forward strand.
ACGCTATAAACTCCCGAGCGATGACCAATCTGCCACAGCTCTGAAATACAAAAGCTAAAAAGCACTAATTACTCTAAACCCTCTAGACCATTTGAATTCGAAATCAACCAAAAGTTTTTAAAAGGTTTATTTAACATAAATGATGATAGATTCTCTAAAAATAAAATTGTTGAAGAGAATAGTTTTAAAATCTTTTTGATCTTCTGTTCTATAATAAAACTGTTGAAGATACCCTTATCATGTATTTTTGAATTCTCATATGATTAACCAATATCTAAATTCAAGAGGTGTAAAACTGTCAATATCTAAAACTGCAGCCAAGACACAGATTCAATGGATCGTGCCTCACTCATTTTGACAATAGTTGTTTCTTTAATTCACTTGATAACTTTTTTTCTTTTTTCACCAAACTTTTGTGATTTATTTGCATGATGTTTACTATATTTTACCAATAAAATGATTCAGTCATTTTATAATAAAAACAAAAACGAGAAGTTTTATATCTAGTGTAAATGTATAACCTCAGCAACATCATCTTAGGAACTTAAAATCTATAAATTTTATTATAGCATTATTTTAAAAATTACTGGTATGAAACTTACCTCTAAAGCGAGTTTTGGGTTTTTATCTTCAATAAATTGAAGTACCCTTTTCTCGTAATGGAGAACAACAATAAAATAAAACTACCATTTTTAGTTTTTGTTTTCATCGGGATCTCCTCTCTATTGCTGTGAGAATACCAAAGGGTGTCCGAGATTGTTTTTTGAGGTCCAAAAGTATTTTTTGTCAGAAGTGCTTATGACTTATGATGATGGAAAAATGAGTTTTTAAAAAAGTGTTTTGATTAACTTTATGATGGTAAAAGTCAATAAATTAATAAGTTGTTTTTAAGAAGATGTTTGGCTTAGCTTATCAACTTTTTAAGAATGACTTATAGCAAAATAAGTTAAAAAACACTTTTCAAAATCAAAAAATCACAAATTGTGACTTATTGATAATCACCATTGCATTCTTGTCAAAAGCACTTTGAAAAGTGCTATTAAGGCTATGTTTGGCAAACTAGCTGATAAGGTAGCTTATGACTGATAAGGTAACTTATGACTGATAAGGTGGCTGATGACTGATAAGATAGCTGGTGACTGATAAGGTAGCTGATGAATAAGTTACGTTTGGCAAAAACTAGCTGATAAGGTAGCTTATGACTATAAAATGACAAAAATGGACATACTTGGAAATTAATAATGTAGAAAGTAAAATGGTATATTTGGAATAAAAAAGATAATAATTGTCATAATTACAATAAGTCACCAAAACGCTACTCAAAGTAGCTTTTAAAAAAGCTAGCTTATAAGTTAACTTATAAGTCAGCTTATGGTCCATCCAAACATGTACATGACTTATAAGGTGACTTATAAGCTAACTTATAAGCTACCTTATTTTTACCAAACGATGCCTAAGTTTATTCAAACAAACTTATTAACTTATATTTATTGACTTCTTACATAAACCAATAAATCAATAAGCAATTTAAAAAAGCAGTCCCAATCTTACTGGTCAATAAATAAATTAAATGTATATACAATTGGAATGATGAGACGTTCCACGTATTCTTTAGTCTAACAGCCAACAGGAAATCACCAAGGTGATTCCAGAATTTGCCACGTTTATTTTGCCTTTGGATATGTATAAACAAAAATATTATATGTAATAACTATTGTTTTCATGAAAACTTTCTTTCTTTAATCGTTAACCACTTTTAATCAAATGTATTATTTTATAAATTATGATTTAAAATAATCTGTTATATCTTAGTGCATCTTATCTTGACGTATTTCATTATAATGTTGGTTCAATTCTCATTCAACAATTGATAACCACTTTTCACATTTTTCACTAAATATGATACTTCTTATTGTAACCCACACCTTAGTAATTAATCTTTCTTTATATTATCTCTTGTTTTTAGTTGATATATGTTTTACATTATGGTATTTGAGCATCTAGGGAGCATTTGGTATCCAAATAGGGTAGAACACGACATGACGGAACATGATATAATAGTTGTTCGGCGTATGAGTTATATATTTTGATTAATTACGTAATTGATTAACTTGTAATAAAACAAATATTTTTATAAAAAAAGTATAAAATTTGTCAAAACGATTAAAATGACACCAAAATAAAAACCTGTAACTAGTTTCCAATTTTTACTTTATATTTTTCTATATTATAATTTATTATTAATATTTAATAAATTACGCAAGTTAATGAAAATATAGTAATTGTACAAAAATAATAACTTTAAGACCATAAAATAAAAGTTTAAAAAGTAAAAAGTATAATTAATAAAGTAGAAAGGTGCATTTGATGTTTTAGATGATACTTATCTTTTAATTTGATGTTATATTGGTAAAACATGAGTCTCTTCCACCTTGTTTTGGCTTGTTCAATGGGCTTGAGTGGAACAAGTATGTTCCATTTTTGTTCCACTCTATTCGTGTCTATTCCACACAAAAGTATTACCAAATATAGAAGGGAAAATTGCAGAAAAAGGTAACATAAATGTCCAAAAAATCCAATCAGGAGAACGTACATTTTTTTTTGCCGAGAAAGGACTATACATTTAATTTTGTCAAAAAAAAAAGGGAAAGAGTAACCGGTAACTTGTACAACCGGTTACTCTTCCCCATTTTTTGACAAAATCAAATATATAGTCCTTTCTCGGCAAAAAAAAATGTACGTTCCCCTGATTGGATTTTTTAGACATTCATGTTACCTTTTCCAGCAAAATCAGTAAGTGGTGATGGGAGTGGGTGGTAGGGAGTGGTGGGGGCGGTGGGTGGTGAGGAGTCGTGGGTTGCAGCGGGTGGCGGTGGGTGGCAGGGGACGTGGGTGGTGGGGGGTGGCGGCGGACGTGGGTGGTGGTGGTGCTTGACTCGCCTACCTCATTTATACTCAATTAGATGTTGAATTCTAAGAAAGAGGGGGGATGGGTGGTGGGTGGCAGTCGGTGACGGTGCGTGGCGATGGCAATCGATGGCGGTGCGTGGCTATGGCAGTCGATGGCGGTGGGTCACGATGAGTGGTGATGGCAGTGGGTGGTGGTGGCGGTCAACTCCGATCAACGCTGATCAAAGGTGTGATTGTGCTAACTAGACTATCACTTGGACAAATTAAACACGTCACCTGGTTACCTGCTGACTAAGCAACCATCAAGTTAAATCATGCCACATTCCTTTTTTTTGACAAAATCAAATGCATAGTCATTTCTCGGCAAAAAAAATGTACGTTCCCCTAATTGGATTTTTTTGACATTTATGTTACCTTTTTCGGCAATTTGATGATGTTGACTGGACTGCCACTTGGACAGACACGTCAGCAGGTTACCTGCTGACTAAGCAATCATCAAGTTAATCAGGTCACATTCCCTTTTTTTGACAAAATCAAATGCATAGTCCTTTCTCGGCAAAAAAAAATATATCGTTCCCTTGATTGGATTTTTTTGACATTTATGTTACCTTTTTCGGCAATTTTCCCAATATAGAATAGTGTTTCTATTCCATGTTTTTATTTGCTTTGTCATGTCCAATATATCAAACGCACCCCTAATATACATCCTATATAGTCTCACTTTTTATCATCCCACCATACAATCATACAAATCTCATCAAGTTTGGATACGATCCGAAAAAATACGTGCCTTCTCGTTCTTTTATATTTTTGTGTCAAATTCAAATTTTATTATTGATATATATGCTTAACAAATTAGGACAATTCTACAAAAATTACATAATGTTACAACTCTTTAAATACATTTTGATAACTCTGTAAAAACTACATAATCAAACAAGTTGAATAGTTTTGTGGGCTTACATTTGAGACAAATATATGTTTGTTGTAGGTTTTTACCTAACCTTTGAGTAAATAAGTATGGTATTCAATAAGAACGGTATTCAATTTTTGTTTTCTTTAAATGCATAGAGTTGCGAAGTTATTTGGTTTGACATTAACTCAAATCGGTTTTATGAAATCTTTTAGATTTAAATTGCTTAATGTTTAAATTTTGGACGTAATAGGCATTTATTGATTAATTTTTTGTAAATTACATGTTTTAAATGTGTTAGTTATAAAATTAAACTTACATAATATATAGGAGTTGGTTTAATTAGTTTATTTAACAGTAACACTACTAAAATTTAAAAAGAACGAGATAATTGAGCCTTTACCTTTGAGTTTGATAATTTGGTATATATTTTAACTAGGCTTGAGCCCAAGCCCAAATTTAAGAAGGTGTTAACCCTTGAGCTCAATGTGAGTCTCCTTTCTGTATACAATGTGTGTGATTTTGACCTGCTGTGTTTTATCAAAGGCTGGCTGTGTGGATAGGGGAAGGAGACTCTCACGTTAGATCATCAATCATTGTTATTCAGAGTGAATAATATAGCATTATATATTATTCAGTATTATTTATTCTAAATAACACTGAATGATGTATTATTCACTTTGAATAATACATGATTATTCAGAATGAATATGTCACGTAGCACGCTCTCAGTTGTCCTCACATTTACAATCAAATTTAAATTTTAATAAGAATTATATATATATATATATAGAGAGAGAGAGAGTCGCCTTATTTTGAAAACTCATTAATTTGTGGAAACTTTGAAAACTCATATAAACCATTGATTAGAAGGATCAATGGACAAGATTAATTGCAAAATTCAAAATCATAACCACCAACTCCTATAATTAAGCATCACAAAAATAAAATAAATAAAATTACCAAAAATAAACAAGAAAATGGATTATGATTGGTAGAAAACATGGTTTCCAAAGTTTCCACAAATTAATGAGTTTTCAAAATAAGGTGACTCTATATCCATTGATCCTTCTAATCAATGGTTTATATGAGTTTTCAAAGTTTCCACAAATTAATGAGTTTTCAAAATAAGGTGACTCTATATAAATATATATATATATATAATTCTTATTAAAATTCTGATATCCTGAATTTTTAAGATAATAGCAATTCATACACACTCAAATCCTACTCACTCCCAATGAAACCTCTCCTTAATTCAATCTATTTTTAATCCAATATTACATTTAATACTCTTATAACTAATTATTCAGTTTACTTTAATTTCTTACTTTTAATTTTTAATATTAGACTCTTAACATATTAACATAAATAATTATATATAAATTAAAATGCATTAAAAATTACATTTCTTCTTTTTATAAGTTATACTATTAAAAGTGCTTCATCAATACATTCGAAATGAGCTCAATATTGAATACTTTTAAATTTAATCATACTATTAATTATCATAAATATATACGAATTAATTTGTTCTATATTTTTTAGGTTTTCATTTTTCGTTTTACCCTATTATCATAATAAAAGTACATATTCATAAATTAACTAAAATGAATTTTAAAGTTCCTTTTTTATCAAAATAAGTATATTATTAAAAAATTTGTAATTTTATAATATTGTAAAATGTCATAAATAATTAGATACCATGTTAGAATTTTTTTTCAATAATGATGTTTCAAGATGTGTTTTAAGCTTGTACATTTTAGACATTTATCTATATCTATCTAAGAGATATAAATCTGGATATAAGTATTATGAGTTTGAAAACTCCATTATCAAACGAATCTTTCCTAATATTTTTAACCAAATGATCATATTGACCTTATATTATATACATTTGATGTGTGATTTAAAAGCACCTAAAACCATAAAATTGAAATTGTGTGATGGAGAATAAAATTGAACATAAAACAAAATTATTCATTCAAATTGTCTTTAAATTGGAGATGCTTTACGCCACATCACATCATATAGGGAGGTATTGTTAACAACACCCTATGATATGACACTGTTTCAAAATTTTAGGTGATTCTAGCCATTAGTAAATTGACTTTTTATCTTAAAATTATATATTCTCAAACTTCTAGGTGTGTTTGATTGGTATTATAGGTATAGGGAGGTATTGTTAACAACACCCCTATTATATTTGTATATTCCTACATGCCTCTCCAAGTATCTCTCCAATAATGCACAAAATAATAGGAACAACATAAAATTCTATATATATTTCCATTTGCCTATACTTCTTCAATCATGCACAATATGATAGCAATTACTTTGTTCAACTTAATTCTCTTGCTAATATGCACTTTTCTCCTATTCATCTTTAAGCTCTCCACAAAAACCTCTAAATCAAATTCAAACCTACCTCCAAGCCCTCCTTCACTTCCCCTTCTTGGCCACCTCCTTTTACTCAAACCACCCCTCCATGAAACCCTACACACCTCTCTCGAAAATTTGGCCCGATCATGTTGCTCCGTTTCGGTGTCCAAAGAGTACTAGTCGTCACGTCTCCTTCTGCCGTCGAAGAATGCTTTTCCAAAGGCAACGATATCGTGTTCGCCAATAGACCCCTTTCGACCCTCGGAAAATACCTCAATTATGATTCCACCACCATGGGCACCGCCCCATACGGACCCCATTGGCGCGCCCTCCGCCGAGTTTCCGCCTCCGAGCTTTTCTCTCCACCGCCCATCTCGACTCCACCACGCGTTCACGCGAACGCGAAGTGAAGCTATGGTGTCAAGAGATCCTTAGAGAGTCGTTTTCGTCACAAAAGGTTGATCTCAGGTCGAGGTTTAGCGGCCTTTTGGGTAACATAACGACAATGGCGATGATGGGGAAGAGGTACTATGGAGATACGATCGAAAAGGGTGACGAGCGATCCGCGGAAATGTTTCGGGAGATGATGGGAGAGATGTTCAAGCTCATACATACACAAAATCTTGGAGATTTCTTGCCAATCTTAGGGTGGGTTGACTTTATGGGTACAAAAAAGAAGATGGTTAGTTTAATGAAGAGAATAGACGAGTTCTTGAATGAGGTTATAGAGGTACGACGTCGTGTTGGAAGATGTGGAGGATCAGGGATTATGGTTGATAAGCTGTTGGAATTGCAAGAGGAGCTACCAGAGGTTTATACTGATCAATTCATAAAAGGCCTCATACTGGTAATCAAGAATTCTTGTTTTATTTTCTTTTAACAACTTATATATGATCAACGTTATAGGATCAAAAACTAAAATGTCATATCTAAAAGTGTTATAATAAATTTATAGAACGGTTTCAGGTATCGTATAAGTTCTTTAGTACCCTTTTAAAATGAAGCGTCGTTAACTAGTTTAACTATTTTGTAAGACGTTTTTAAAAAATGATCTACAAAACCCAACTTTTTATTGGACATAATGAAAGTTGATATGGCATTTGTTTCGACATTCAAAAATGTTATCTAAATTTATTATAACATTTTTGGATAAGATGTTATAAAATACTTTATTGGATGCTTTATTATTTGGTTCTACTTATTAAATCGTGTAAGTTATAAGACAATCTAATAAAACGTTTAAACTCTTTAAAGCCAATTTATAAATTCAATTTTGTTGTGGGTGGGATGGTGGGTGACCTATTTGATGATTACAAAAATAAATTATTTTTCTCATATTTAATTTGTTATTGATCAGGTGAAAGATTCTGCGTCATTTAATTTTGTCTTTTATTTATAACTAACCAAACAATTTGTACTTATTATCATTTTTAATAAATTGATGATATAATTAGATTAAAACACGTTTATGGAAAATATAAATTTTAAATTTCTATGAAAAACATTACATAAAAAAAGCAATTTGCAAAATACGATTCTTTTTCATTATCCATTCTAAAAATGATTCGTTTAATTTAGTTTTGAACTTTTCTTTTTCTCCTTTCAAATAATACTCACTTTAACAATTTAAAGGATAGTGAAGAATTAAAAAAAAAAAAAAAGCTTATTTTGCAAATTACTCTACGAAGATCGAACTTATTTTTCTGTAACAGAAAGATGTTTCATGAATGGAACTTACAGATAATGCTAGTTGCGGGTACAGAAACACCATATTTAACACTCGAGTGGACGATGTCTTTGTTGCTCAACAATCCAAAAGCCATGGAGAAAATAAAGAATGAGATAGATACTCACGTTGGATCTGATCGTTTATTACAAGAAAGCGATTTGGAGAAACTAAGTTACCTCCGCAACTTCATCAATGAGACTCTAAGATTGTATCCAACATTACCCCTGTTACTCCCACATGAAGCCTCGAAAGATTGCAAAATAGGTGGCTATTTGGTTCCTCGAGGAACAATGTTGATGGTGAATGCATGGGCCATACATAGGGACCCTGTCTTGTGGGATAAACCAGAAGAGTTTATGCCGGAAAGATTTGAAGGGAGATGTGATCAAGATCTAAAATATAAGATGTTAGCGTTTGGCGTTGGTAGGCGTGGGTGTCCAGGAATCAGTTTCGGGTTTAGGGTATTAGGGTTGGCGTTGGGAACTTTGATTCAAGCATTTGAATGGGAGAAGATTGGTGATGAGGATGTTGACATGACTGCTTTTTATGGCACTTCCATGTCCAAATTGAAGCCATTGCAAGCTCTTTGCAAACCACGTTCAATAATGGCTCATTTTATCTAAGGTTTAACTGGTGTGTTTTTTATGTTGTAAAAAAATCTCCAAATTTTTTATTGTCTTTTAATAAATTTATGCATGTCTTTATGATTATGCAATAGTTTATCCAATACTACAACGAAATCCGTCTTTTAGGACCAACTACTCTAAGATGTTTAGTAATAATAGAGTATTTAATGAGACTTCTACGTTTTTAAAATCAACAACCCTGGCATCATCTTGAATTGTTGAATGACCTAACTAGTTCAATAAGTGAAATTTAAGTTTTGCAATGGATAGAGGTACACTTTTTTTATCCGTTATGTTTTATCGCTTTGGATAAGTCCAAGGGTTAGGTATTACTTTGTTAATGGTGAAGCAAAGTCATCTCATCATCATGGTGTACATGCTACTATAGGCATTACTACCCAAAACTCGAGAGTAACACTACCTTTCGTGCCTCTTTTCCCTCAAAACTCCAACCAAACCTACGACTACTCAATCACACAATGGTTGAAGTTATTAGAGGAACAAAATGTGATGTCCCTGTTGTCCCAGTTACTTGGAGTAGCAATGCATGATGTTGAACCTTCAACCGGCTTACAAGCTTTCCCATTTTCTAATCTTATCGCCCCCGTCGATATACCGTAGAAATTTAACATACCCATATTCAATCCTAAAATACTCGAGTAATGGGAGTGAATGATTACGTAGCTCAGTATAAACAATTGTATGGACAACTTTTATCCCGTAGAATTATCAATAAGTATGCATGTGCATGCGTTTTGGAGCAACTCTTACTGGTGTTGTTATTTAATCCTAAATACTCTAGGGTAATGTTCAGAAATTTGAAACTCAAATACCAAAGGAACCAACTCTCTTTGGTGTTCTAGCAAAAACTAATTCTTAATCATGCCCTTCTAAATTCTGTCTTTGCTATGATTATATATTCAAGTGATATCTTCCTACAACTTCAGTCTTCCAAAGTTTATTCTTTGGATTTTAGTTTTATGAAAGCATTTCCTATTTGAATTTTTATATTGAGGTATAAATTCATATGGATCATAATTTCTACTTTTTTGTCATTTAATAGTAACAAAATATCCAAAATATGTCAATAATAAATGTGACATATAAAGAGTAGAGTTTCAATTACCAAGGATGTAGTCTGGACAAACCCAGGTGAACCTTATCTTAAAAAAGAAAAAAAAAGAGTTTCAAAGGATTGATTTAACAATCATAGGAGGTGCAATTAGCCAACTCCAATTTAAATAGATCTGGGAACTCCTCTTCAACGCCAAATGCTCACTAAATTGATTCATAGTTTCCTACATAAAGGATCTCCCTCACACCAAAATACTTTATTATTAAGTACCAAAAATCGTCAATTTCCTTCTAAAGCATAGTCATGTTTACCAGTAAAATAGTCTCGCAGTGATATTCATATTACCAGTAAAATAGTCTCGCAAAAAGTTAAGGGTTCAAGCTTCACCATTGGTGAGAAATGCACATGAATATGTACCATATATAAATACTATTTACTTTGAAAAAAAAATGTCTTTCCACCTTCAGCCTGTTGAACAAAAAAGATCAAACCCAACTCGCAAATGATCAACTCTACTAAAGACATAAAAAGCGCTTACACTTACGGTACAAAATTACATCATTGTTTCTATAATATGTGATAAGGGTAAGGAAGGATGTAATTGGGAAAGACAAAGAACATCTAGGTCTTAAGATTCGTCATCATCATCATCTTCTTCATCTGGGAGTTGTATTTCGTCCACATCCTCAATGGGTCCATCTTCGCTATCATAATCAACTGGACCTGTTGTATATACAAAAATGGTAAGAATGCTCGGCACAAGGATCATGGCGCAGTGGTTAAAGCTCTTGGGAATGTGAATATCCCATTCCCATCTGCCCAGATTTCTATTCCAGGTGTGCACAACAATTGTGGCCACTGAGTTATCAGGGGCTGAGGGGCTGAAGTCGTACAACTATAATTTGCTAGGATTAGCATGCCTGCGCATAGCCCAAAACACCCTTCCAAAAGAAAAAGGGAAAAAAAAACATGGAAACCAAAGTGAAAGACATAGTTCAATTTAACATAAAAATCCTAACTTTGAATAATAACAAACCAAATGGACCAATAAATCCCACACAACAGTAGCTATTTCCTTAAGGTAGATCCCAAGTTTGAATCCCATACTTGGGGGATGTTTGGTTGGTTTTCCATTAAGTCTTGTATAGATAAAATTGACTGTGTGGAGGGTTTTTGTTTGGGAGGGGTTTTCATAGACAAAAGGGACGTGTTATTTATTGGGAGGGATGGGTTCGGAAAAAACTTGGCTCTCTAAATAAAGCTCCCCCTAGAAGCTTACTGAATAAGTCACTATCCATATCATTAAGCCACTACGAACCGGTCATGTATAGTTGACTGAATAAGCTACGAGTCTCATTGAGCTCAATAAGCTGCTAACGAATAGGTCCTTATATTGCCTAGTAAATTACCCATCAATAGATCTATGGGAATAAATCTCACTGGATGTAATTTCTATTTGTAAAATTTAAAAGTACGAATACATTTAAGCAAGATTACCACTTATACTGATAGATAGCTAAGCTGAAGCACCCTAAGCTATTTAAATAAAAATAACGAGGGTGTTGATTATAGTTGTAGACCAAAGCTTGTTTTTGAACTCCATATGCTCATCAACAACTCCACAAAACAAACCCCACCTCTGGTAAAATGGGCATGAAAACTAAAGAAATCGATACCTTGAGTGATCAAATGAGCTTCAAATAATAATCCCAGAAAAAGTAAGAAATGATACCTCTAGAAATAGATAATGCTGGACTGTGAGCAGGCTCATTCTGATCAAGAATGTACGGAAGTTCTAAAAACTTTAACAAAGCTTCTGTTTGAGGATTACGAATATGTCCTGGACAAAAACAAATGAACACAATAGTTAATGAATGTGCAGGGAAAATTTAATTCCACAAGAAATTTCTCGCTTTTCTTGTTTTCTTTTTGCTCACGGTTGTTCTGATTAAGATAACTTAGTTAACCCCATGGCAGCAGGAGAAGTTGAAATAGGGGCAGACCTTACCAGAAAAGGTCCATCCTTGGGGTTACTTAAATTCTCTCATTCTGTGTGTGTATGCAATTTCAGTAACAAACGAAGATTAGACACTTGATTACAATAGAGTAAAATGAATCTCCGGTAATGCAAAGGCAAAGAAAATGACCGCAAAATTGCTTGAATTTTCTATGTAGTTGGATGTTATCCGGAATAGGTCAAAGTAAGTTGCTCTTAAGCCAGTAAATAGCTCAAAGGAAAAGGTCAAAAGTAACTGAATAAACAAGTGTCCAAATAAACAAGCACATTATCCTAAAGCAATTAAAATAGTATGAAATTCAGAAATGCTCATAATTAACCTAAGTGAACCAATGTTCAATACTAGGATACTGGATATCCATCGCCTGCCTTAATGGTGACCTAAAACACATGTTATCTATACTAATTACTATATCATAAAGCAATTAGGTTTTTGTTCTTAAAAACTCTAAAAGTTTTCAAGGGTATAACTTATAAAACAGTATGTATAAATTATTAATGCATAGAGAATCTTTCAATTTCAAAAATATTCCTATTTTACCCTTCCTATAAATGTTAAAACAAATTTGTTAGAAACATCCATAAATTAGTGAGAAACTTTTGAGTTATTGAGTTCAGACACCATATCGTCCATCTTCTGTCACTACTTAAAAACATCTCGTTACATGAAATTGGTGGATACCATGACAAATCTTAAAAGTATAGATTCATAAAAAATGCAAGGAAAGAAACAATTGCTAAGAGAATATTGCAGTATGTATACCAGAAAACGAACCATTAGCAACATTCTCGGAAGAATTGTAGCATGGAGCTGTCCGAACAAACTCAAAAGGTTTAGCCCCTCTAGATTGCAGTTTACTCCTTACCAATCGACGACATTCTTCCATGTCAAGCTGTACACCCCTAAAACCAACAGAGTCACCATCTACATTTTATGCAAATATAATCATATACAAAATATCTCCTTAAATGTCAATACCCAAAATTGGCACGTTTTGCAGTCAGGGGGAAAACGGAATGGAATCTACGGGTTATTGCTAGCCACTCTTCATCATACTGAATTTCATGTGGCCCAGGGTCTGATTCAACTTCAATAATCTACGCAAATCAGAAATCACAAAAAGAAATGTAAAGAAAACACCCTCGGTTGAAAAGCAACTGAGCGAGAATATCAAAAGTGCACCTGCAAAAATTTCCGTCTTGGTATACACTTATCCAGAGCAAGAAATTTTGTTACTGGACCTCCATCGCCATGTTGAACTAGAGCAGCAAACTTGCAATGTAAGTGAGCAAGAACCAGTAAGGAGGTTTCAATTTCTCTAGCAACTCTGCAGCAGGTTTACTTCCCAAAGTTCTGTCCTGAACCTGAAGAATGAAAACTTTCAGATGGTCGATTTTGAAAATAGTAAAACAATGCATATATGTAAAGTGTCTTATTGTAGTCTTTTATCCTTTCTGCAATGCATGAAAAATAAGACAAAAGTCAACAATTTACATAAACACAACAATCCCAATTACCTCCTTTTCGAAATGAGGCTTATTGCGGACAAGGTCTTTCCAGTTCCCATGGTCAGTGACGCCAAGGGGCCAATCATGTGAAACGAAAATATCAATAGGTTCCTCAACTTGCATGAGCTTGTGAACGTCATACTCCCGCACATGGTACACTGACTTGATATCACTATTGTTATATGGAGGTCTTTCAAAATGTCCTGTTTGAGAAAGGGTTAATTACATGGGTATGTATCGAACTTGTCACGTTTTATCATTGTATGTACTCAACTTATAAACTTACCATTGTATGTATCGAACTTTCTAAAATTGTCATTGTATGTATCCAACTTTATCAAAACCTATCATTGAATGTATTCTACTTGTCACGAAAGTGTATCGAACTTGAGGTTTTGATAAAGTTGGATACATACAATGGCAATTTTAGAAAGTTCAATACATACAATGGTAAGTTTATAAGTTGAGTACATACAATGATAAAATGTGACAAGTTCGATACATACTCATGTAATTAACCCTTTGAGAAAAGGCAGCTAAAATCAGTTGGCTCATAAATTGTAACAAAAATGAAATCTACCATTCTCCAGATGTTGGCATACTGGGCTCACATAAAAATCTCTGGTTTATACAAATTTATTTTTGAAAATTTCCTACATAAAGATAGCTTAATATTGTGGAGACATTGAGTGAAGTGAATAGTTGTATAAATTTAAATTTTCACACGTTAGACGAGTTACGCAATAGGCACATAACTAACCTAAATGGTAATCACGAGACTTGTAAATCCCAGAAAGACCACCAATGCGAATGTTCCCGAACTTGACCACTCCAGCAAATCCCAAGAAGTATATATGAGGTGCTGCCCATCCTCCATGGTATCTAGATAAACAACTAATATGTCAGTAATCTTCTACAGCTTATCAATAAAATTAATAAATAGATAACCAGAAACCGCTAATTGAAATTTTTATCAATAGACGAAGGTTGTCAGTTCGTCATGTAATCCACTTTTGGGTACACTAAATAAGACATGCTCTTCTGGAAAAGCAAGTAAAACAGGTATGGAAAGAATACAAAGATAAATGTGTAACAATCGTTCACTTTCTCCTTTCAGGGTCCCTGGTGGCACTGTGGCAGGACCATTACGTCTTTAACCAGAAGACGTTGCCTTTGAGCCTTGGGAAGTGGGAATGTTGACAAATGATTGAAAATGGTTGCTCAGTTTTTATATATTGGCATCCAACATATACAATTTATATAGAATGGAAGATACTAGGGTTGTAATCTAGAGATGATATTGTCAGATCAAACTAGTAATGCCAAATTGCCAACTACAGCTATATACACATTGAACCCAACCTACAAACTTCATTCATTAGATATTAAGCACCACAGTTCTACTCAATACTGACAGAATCAAGTCTTATCACAAATGCAAGAGAAGAACAATGAACAAGCCAACGAGCGGTGTTCTAAAAAAGGTGCTAAGTGGACAACTAAATACCTGATGCAGAAATTGGTTAAGCAGGAATTAAGGAAATTATGAGTAAGCATTAAGCAGTTAGGTTTTATTGTTTAAATACAAATTGTATAACATAGCCGTTGCTCTTAGCTATCGGTTCTGCCAATGATTTTTTTTTTTTAAAAACGATACATGCTCAAGTGACCTTCCAACACAATCACCTAAGATGTTTAAGCAAAAACATGATTTCATTTGAATATATAAACTATGATTTTTTTCATATAAACATGTGAGAATAGAGTTTTTAGTAATATGTAATATTGATATACTTACCTTTTTGAATTACTAATTTCAGCATTTCACTAATCAAGTTGCAGACAAGAGATTGGTAAGGTTTGCTTCAAATTGGTGAAAGTTATAACTGATGAACACAAGTTCAGAAAAGCCAACCAATTCCCCCTTTAACTTAAGTTGCTTAACTTAACGATTAGTTGCCAATCAAGAAATGCCCTAACTAATTGAGACATAGCTTAATGCCTAGGTGGCCACTTAATTGCTTCCAACTAGAGTTTATTAAAATAAAGATAAAATGCACAACTAAAAGTCTTTCAGAATCAAGATAATCTTAACATCCCAGAGTTTACTTACTTCTATGATTCCCTACTTCTATACAGTTATCTTCTAAAACATGCCCATCAATATATGTTATAACTATAAGCATACACATCTCCATGGAAACTGCTTCCACTCACCCTTAAGGCAAATAAATAACTTATAATTTGCCTCTCTTAAGATTTCTACTGCAAATCACCTACATACAAGCAGATCTCATAATACTCCCAAAACACAATTTGGAATCATCCTAACAAACCTAACATACAACCGTAAACCATCACCAGTAATGAAGCCTGTGTGATAATAAAATTCACATTTACATTGTAGCTTAAGAATCCCAAATAAATAAACCTTAGACATAGTGTTTATTTAGCCCCAGACCATAAAGATAGCAATGGTTATCGTTTCATTACCCAATCCATGGGTCGAAAGAAGCCAAGATTTTCCAATCTCAGTGTAGCACAGTAAGAGATAGAAGTCACCATGTTCTCGAATCTCTTGATATCGAATCTTCAACATAGTTAAATAATGGAAGTGAAAATAAAAATAGTAGATAGCCAACAGTTAGGCATGGTAGAGCATCAAAATAACTATCCTTCTTCAATAGCAATAACATGAAGTCAAAGACAAAAACAACTCACAATTCCCAGAGATAATTGGATGCTTCATGATTTCCTCCGATGAATATGGTCGGAAATGGAGCTACTTTTTCTCCTGAGTAGTACTTCCAGAAAGAATTCATGCTCCTGAATTTAGGTGGTACACTTAAGCTTTCCAAATCCTTCTCATTCCTAACAGCCTGATCAAAACAACAGCACTATCTCAGATTGACACTATATAGTTATAATGAAAAGGTTTTAAGTATGTATTAAATACATAAATAATAATAATAATAATAAGTAACTACAAGTGGTTGGTGTTTAGAACAAAATGCATACAGATGGTGAAACAAAGACCAGTTCAAATACTGCCAAAAACTATCTGCTTCTAACAATGGAAATCAAGCGAAGGCAACAATTTCACACTGTTCACATACGGAAGAAATAAAGAAGAAAATAAGAAAGAAAAACCAAGTTAACCAATCCACAATTTAACTTTTCTCAACCCCTATTTCTGAGTTGAACAGAAGCCTTAGCTACTTGAGTGTATTCCGGCTACATTTGTTAGCTAATTGCCTGAAATCCCTCTCATTTTGTTTCAGGTTCCTTAAAGCATGGTCAAAAAAGAGTAGTAACATAGGTAAACTTTATTCATATGTTGATCATGAAAATGTTTTTATCAAAACAAAAGAAAGTCCATTAGGCTTTAGATCAAAATTCTTTCTAAATGTAATTAATACTCTCAAACTCCTAAATGTAAAAAATGAGGGCAATGCTAGATGATTCCATTAACAGACCTCATATCCTTCGTATTGGAAAATGAGCAATGAGAAAAACTAAAGAAAAAAGTAACAAGTATTGCTCCTCTCTTATCCCTTGCCTTTTTTCTTTTTCAGTGATGATTGCCATTGATATTTACTACAATTGCAAGAGTAACAAACGATATAAACCAATAAAGAAAAGACAGATCTCAACTAGTATCTGGTAAGAGTAAACAACTGAACTTATAAAGCAGTATGTTAAGAAAGAAAATTGCACAAATGTAGTGCTAACCTGGAAATCACCACAACAAATTAGAAGATCAATTTTTGTCCTCTCAGCTTCTTGTAAATGCAAAAGAGTTGCATAGACATTATCCAAATCCCCATGCATGCATCCTTCTATTGCGATTTTCATCGATATCTGTACATCAACAGAATTGTGAATTTGGTAATAATGAAACCGAAACAAATTGAATCATTATATACAGATGATCAATGAACAAGACATGGACAATTATAGTGTTAATCTCTCACCTTAAACAAGTACAGAAACAAGATTGCAAATCAAAAAGGCTACTTGTTTTTCATATAAATGAAGTGCAAAACACTTTGAAAAAGGCAAGGCGGTGACCATGCAATCTATACTAATTAGTTGGATGACCAAACTTCTGCATAAAATTCAAAATCAAATATTTTCATATTTGGTTAGGTTAACATCCGTTCATGAGATTTATATAAACACATATAATACCAAACTATGGGTCAGGTTCACGTGAGACCAAGTTGTTTCCGTGAGACCAGTGAGACCAAAGCTTTACACATGAAACTTCAAAACACCGTGAAGGTAAAAAAAATATCGAACATTCATAGTGAAAACCCTGCAAATGTTACTTTCACGGTGTTTTTTTACTGTGAAGGTTCGATTTTTTTTGCCTTCACAGTGTTTTTCCCGTAAAGGTTTGGATTTTATTACGTTTGTTTGGATTTTTTTTTTACTTTTCAGTTTGGTATGAATGTTCGAATGATTTTTACCTTCACAGTGTTTTTTTCCCGTAAAGGTTTGGATTTCTTTTTTACTTTGTAAGTTTTTTGGTATGAATGTTGGAATGTTTTTGTGAACTTAAGTCACCAAACTGTAATGCAAAAAATTAAATGTTTTAGTTTGTTCTTTGTAACTGATACATGAAATAGGAGTCAAATGTAAGATGATGCATTCAGATATGACGACTGAATTTCTTTAATTGGGCATCCAGTAAAACATCAAAATCTTCACAAAACCTAAGGCAAGCAAATAAACAGAGGAAGTGATCAAATAGAGCGAGTACCTGGAGGGTGGAGGCTGGAGTGGAGGTATCGTCGATGGAGAAGAGGGTAGAGCTGGAGGAGGTTCTATGAAGAAGACGAAGAAGTTGAGTGAGGGTAGAAGAAAACTCACAACGATAGAAACAAATTAAAAACCTAGAGCAAGCATCTCTCCAGCAGTTGGTTTCAAATGCAGACACCCGGTTTCTATACTGAATAACTATTTTTTGTTCTAAACTAGCTAGGCCAAGAGTACGGTAAAGCCCAAATTCTAATCAGGTTTCCACTTTCCACTATTTATCCATAAACATCTATTCAATTCGTAAGACCATCCGCATTGGAACAATCGGCTTGCAATCGGCTACGCCCTTGCCGATCCGGCCTCGGCTTGGGTTGTCTTTGGTCTGATGTTGCGCTATAGACTACCCCACCCTCTCTCTCTCCTTTCTCTCTGTCTCTCTCTTCTTTGTCTTTTTTTATTATTCATTATTTAGATTGGGTTAAGAGGGTGTTTGGATTCCATTTTGGGTTCAAAAGTCATTTTCCCCAAAAGTCCTTATTGACTTCTTCGAGAAGTCAGGATTTTTTACTTCTCAAAACCTCCGTTTCCTCCCTTGTCCAAATGAAATTTCAAGAAGTCATTTTACATTGCCAAACACCATTTTAACTTATTGACTTCTTGGAGAAGTCAATAAGTTAAAAAGGAGCTTTATAATGGACTCCCAAACACCCTCTAAGTATGGATGGATTGGGTTAGATTGGTTGGTTTGGGTAAGATAGTGGTAAGCTATATAGCGATTGGGTTTATTGTCAAGGCAGCCTACGAATGTGGATGGTGTAACACTATCCAAAACCCAATTCATACCCTTTTTTCATTTCTTTTAAAAAATTAAATATAATATATATATATATATCTAGGGGTGGGTTCAAATGTGAACCATTTTTGGTTGTGAACGTGAGGACAACCGAGAGCGCGACACGTGGCGAATGACTAGGCGCCACGTCAAATCCACGGCGGATGACTAAGCGCGATTCATGGGAGGGCATTGAATTATAGAGGGGACAACACTCAAAGCCGCCACGTGTCGTGCTCTCGGTTGTCCTCACGTTCACAACCAAAAAGTGTTCACATTTGAACTTTCCTCTATATATCTATATATATAAGAGAGAAAAAGAAGAGGGAGAGAAAACCAAGCTCGGGCTTTAAGAGCCCGAGCCAAAGCCCGCCCCCAACACCCGCGATGGTCGCAGCAACACCCGCCGTTGCCCGCCCCCAACACCCAAAGCTCATTTCTAGGCTCGAGCTTGTGCTACGCTCGGCCTTAGCAAGTGTCCGGACTTCGCGTCGGGTTATAAAGTCCAATAGACTT
Organism: Centaurea solstitialis; assembly: GCA_030169165.1. Lineage (NCBI taxonomy): Eukaryota > Viridiplantae > Streptophyta > Magnoliopsida > Asterales > Asteraceae > Centaurea > Centaurea solstitialis. Next base: position 16,756,823 of record CM058041.1, read on the forward strand.
TATGATAAGTACTAACATGGATTTATGTGAAATATAAGTCTGTACATATGTTGTCATACAACATGTTAGTATGACGGACTTTATGCATTGTGTTGGGTTTTAGCTGTATGCTTACGATCAAAAAGAGGTATATAGTGCAACTGATATCTATTTTAAGTCGTTATATTTAAATACAAAAGAATACAATTGATTTAAAAGGGTATAATGATCAATTTTTCCCTCTTACTTAAGGGATTAATGGATGACCATTAATATGAAGTACAAAAATTATAACAAACTGCATACCTAAAGGTTTATTTTATAATAAATGAACTTTAAAGACGAAATTCATAACATTTGACAAACCTTAGGGAACAAAGTTTTGGAAAAAAAAAATCCATGTACTTATCAATAGTTTAATTAAATTATTTGATTATTTTCTTGATTAAAGTTATAATATTTGTAGTTTTTTCGAAAGCATAATAGTTTGTAATTAAGTAATTAACCAATAAACGTTGATAAAATAAATAAAGTAAAAAAATATGAATTATGTAATTTGACAATATGTAATTTAATCAACCATATTTTGGATGAGTTAACTACTAAAATTAATAAAGTTGGATGGAGAATGAAAATGAAATTAAAATAAAAACCACAGAGATGAAAAATATGTTTTTTTCAAATCTAGGACGAAAAGTGTTATAAATATCAAACAACATGGACAAAAATCGTAGTTTACTCTATTAGTTTATTATTTTTTTTCTATTATTATATTATTATTTTGTTTTTCCTGGTAAATATAGGGTTAGATAATGGTCTCGAGAGCATTTCTATCTCATTCTCTAACGTTGTCTTCTCGAGATTTGAAGTAATATCATTTTATATAAAATTAATTTAAAATTTTATTTGGATCATGAAATCATTAAATTTAAAATATTATAATTGATGATGAAATCTCTAAAATATAATGGCCAATGGATATAAAACATGTAAATGTATTTATCATAACTCACAACAATCATTTTAATGGCAGTGACTTCATAAATGTTCGAAACCATCCATTATTAAGTTCCCTCGTTCCAATTGTTTCCATAACTTATAAAATTTGATATTGTTAGTCTACCAGACATAAACAAAACCATTGAACTCGGATTCATATAAATAGGACAACAACATAACTCTTAAATGATATAAAAATATACAAAATTTTCTCCTTCTCTTATCTTATCTCCATTCACCAATTTCGTCCCATTAACTTCATCAGCGAGATCCAGGAGTTCTAGGAGTTTGTAAGGTGTTTCCTCTGGCCTTTGGTCAGGGGTTCGAGCCCCATAGTGGGCAAAAGGTGTAATTTAGGAGTAGATTAGATTTGTTGTTTAAAAAAAACTTCATCAGCGAGATCAGTTATTCCAATCAACAACAATCATTGCAATATACTATATTAATCCAATTATGCTTTGTTTATCAGTTCCCTCTTACCCGATCTACGAAGCCTCTTATTACCAAAAGTACAACCTATTAGATTCTGACAATCTCAAATATCAATGGAAACCTGAAAACTATGAACTCCCATAAGAAAATAGATATTGTCATAATGGAAAGCAACCATGAATCATAGTTTTTAATCTACTCAAAACTTCAAAAAGAATCCCTAACCAAAGATTAGGCTATTGACTCTTAAACCTTATGTATTGCATTAAAATGAGAAATCTAAGAAACAAATAAATAATCAAGAGTTACCTTAAGAAATAAATAGAGGGATATGGCATAAGAAGGAAAGACGACTTATGGTGGAAAAAGGACAACAACCACTAGCAAGAAGTACCAAAACAACCATGCAACTAAGGTGGCGTTTGTTTTTGAAGAGGTAAAAGTGCTGTGTGCTGCGGACCACATCTGCAGACCTCTGTGGCAGAAGAGGTGGTCCCAACCTCTGTAGACTGCTGTGGGAAAGACTGTTTGTTTTTTACATCTGCAAACACAAAAAATGTAATTTATATAATTTATTTTTTAATCAGGTTAACAATTTTTTTAATAAAGTCAACAAAGAATGTATAAAAAAATGTATAAAAAAATAGATAAATATGTATAAAAAAAATAGATGTGGGGAAAGATAAAAATGTAAAAAAAAATAGATGTTAAAAAAATAGATAAAAATGTATAAAAAAATGTATATGTTAAAAAAAATGTATATAAAAAAATAGATGGGAAGCAAAGGAATTGGAAGTGCTGTGGGGAAAAGCACTTGGGCCAGTGCTGCGCCAAGAAGCACACGGACAGCACTTGGAAGTGCTGCGGGGAAAAAAAAACAAACAAGCTGCGCCAAGAAAGTGTTGCGCGTGTGCTGCGGGGGAAAGCAAAAAGAGGCTCTGAAGCGCTTTTGAAGAAAAACAAACACCACCTAAGTGAATTCCAAGGTTACTAAAATTCTTTTATTGTGTATAACCATTGAAAATAGAAGTGGGTGGAATATATATTCGATCATTCAAACTTGGAGCAAAAAGAGACCCACACAACATATGAAAATGCTGATCAAAACACCATACGAGAAAGCTAGCAATTTTATATAAAACAACACCAACATACATCCGTAATGAGCCCCACGTTTGTGTTTCAACGAGGGGGTTTGTCCACGCTTCGTTGCAGGAAGTTTTGTTAATATTACAAAAGCTCATTGTTGTGAACAATATTTTAGAGGAAGTTACTTATTAAGAGTCCGGGCTTTGCGCCGGGTTATAAACTGTGATAGATTTGATCGTAAGTAGTAACATGAATTTATATGAAACATAAAGTTTGTACAAATGTTGTCATACGAAAGGTTTAATAAAATAAATGAAAAGATTTAAGAAATCAAGTAATCAAAAAGTTTAATTTTAGGAGATTTTAATAATACTAACAATTACCAGGAAGCCAAAAGACTGTTCATGAACAGTAGGTACCGACACTTTAACATATTTAAGCCAATATACGATATATGACTAAAATGTAAAATAAAATATAGAAAACTAAAAGGTTATAAAGTGAATAAATACTATAAGTTTAAGGGGATAAAATGTAATTTCTCCAAATGTCGATAGTTGCTCTTCATGAAGAGTGTTTTGGCTTCATATAATCATACTATATATAATACATAATAAAATAATTACATAAAAAAAATATTCAACATTAGGCTTATTTCGATAGTATCGACGATACGATTATAATGGCGAAATTTGTTAAAATTAAAACGTATTTTTTTAACATATTTTAGCAAATATACGATATATGAGTAAAACGTAAAATGAAATATTGAAAAGTAAAAGGTATAACGGTGTAGCTTGTTAAAATTAAAACGTATTTTTTTAACAACCTTTTTTTCCAATACACGATATATGACCGATAACTCCAAAACTATATATGTTTTGGTAGTTCTGGTTTTCACTGTTTTACCCCATTTTGACCCATTTCTCATATGTTTTACTCACGAAAGCTACTAAATCTGAGTTTTGTAGGATTTGGAGGCCATTGAACGGAAAAGTACGAAAAGAGGTGAAAAGGCATGAAAAATGTGCAAATTGGATCCAGAAGCACATTCGCGTCCGCGAAGTTTAAAGTCTCGCGCCGCGAGATGGGTATATTCTAGAAGATTCTTGCTTTTGCTCGTTTCGCGTTGGAGAAGAAAAGTTTAGCGCCGCGAAGTTGATGAAGACCCTCTACGGAAGATTCCAGAATGAGCAGAAAAGGAAAGATAGAGCTTTGTTAGTGTTTCGCACCACGATAGTGCAACATCGCAATCGCGAAACGAGCCGTTCACCACTTTATAAATACCAGCCTTCTCCCATTAATTCAGATCATCCAGAAATCAAATAGTCAATATTCTTTAAGAGTCAGTAGTAGTCAGAAGTGAGGAAGAGAGTAGTTTTATGAGCTTTGAGCGTGAGTTGATTCTTACCCGGAGTTGTTTATCCGGTGTTCGATCATCTCTCGTTACACGGTCGGTATAATGTCTCTCTTTTTAGCTTTATTTTCTGTTTTAGCTATGATTAGTGAGTAGTTTGTTTTTAATACTTATTGTGGTTTGATGAACCTTGTTGGATGATGTTTTGGTTTTAATATATTATTAGTTTGGGTTGGTTTATTGAATGTTTATCTTTGATTATGAAGTTAATGTTTTAACTGTGGCTACTTGAACTTGTTGGTTGGGTGTATCTGTTTTTCTGACAATAAAATAGGTAGACTCCGTTAGGTTAATCAACCTCCCTTATCTTTCACTCTGGTGACGCGAAGAGACGTGGTAAGTAGTTTGCTTGGACCAAGAGTAGACTAAACAGTAGGGTCCCACGACTTGGCATTAATTAGGGCGACTTTTACTAGACTACTTGACAACCAGTCCCTATAATTGGGCCAGGAGACCAACCTGGTTTATAATCTCAGATAATACATATTAGGGTGCATTTGACTTAAATTCTTACAATAACCAACTAAACTATACTTTCTGGCTTAATTAAATCATCCACAAAGGAAATCTTCATAACCATAATAAGTACTATATTTTCTCTTATTTGTTTAAATCATCTTTGTTTCGAGTCTTAGTTAAAGTAATAGTCTTTTTAGTTAATTAAACATTTTTCCATAAAAATCCCCCCTTTTAGATTAATTAAACTTTTGAAACATTTATTTTGAATAACTTGACCGTTCCCAGTGGTAAGAACGATACTTAGATTTTTCTACACTATGTCGCGATCAGGTACGTTTGCCTGTGAATGTGGTAATAGTGGTTAGGCGATTTTGAGGTTAAAACTTGGTTACGATTTTATATATATAATTTACCGGATCAATGACTAAAACGTGAAATGAAGTATTAAAAAGTAAAAGGTGTAAACTGAATAAATCTTATAAATTTTAAGTTTAGAAGGCTAATATGTAAATTTGAAAATGAGTATAAAATTCGGGTCAATTGAAGCGTATATATAGTATACAATAAAATAAGTATGTCAAAAAAATTCAATATTGGGCTCATTTCGATCGTATCGACGATACGAATTTAATGGCGTAATTTGTTAAAATTAAAACGTATTTTTTAACGTATTTTGGCCAATACACGATATATGACTAAAACGTAAAATGAAATATTGAAAAGTAAAAGGTATAAAGTGAATAAGTCTTATAGGTTTGATAGGGTTAATATTTTAACCCTTTTTGAACCAACTTTGTTAGCCATTTTTAGTTAATACATCAAATTGTTAGCTATTTTTTCTTGTTAAAAGAATTGTTTCTCTTCATATGTTTCCAATGGATATATATAGCTTCACACAATTAAAGTTGCAAAGCTTACGATTGCTTTCTTATATTTTCAGCATAGCACTCATGGATCATCGGGATTTCTTCTTTTGGTGTTGGGCTAAGAATCATTAACGGGCTGCTGCTGTTGGGCCGAATGGAATGCTGCTGTTGGGCCAGCTGCTGATGGGCCGAATGGATGCTGAAAAAGGAAAGCCCAATACAAGTTTCTTTTTTTGATGTTATAGTCTTTTGGCCCATGATCCATGGTGAAAAACTAGTATATATATGTGTGTAACTCTTGAAGAAAAACACACAATCTTTTGCCCTCATCCTTTTAGTTGTTCCTTTAAAAACACTTAGTCACTCACTCCTTGAAGTTTGTATTGGTGACCGAGTTTCGGGTTCTTTTCGTGGAAGGACCGAAATCGGGTTTGTAAGCAAGACAATACTTGGTCTAAACCGAGCTTCCGGGTAATTTTGGAAATAGTGGTTAAATGCCCGAAAGCACTACCAAGTATTAATATTAATATCAAAAGTTATTTACTTAGTCTTTGTTGTTCTTGTTCAAATCATTAACTTATAAGTTTCGTTTATATCGTTGAGCATAACTTACATGATCTATATATATATATATATATAGTCTGTCTTTTGCATTACTTACGAACTAATCATTATATCTTATATAACTATATTCAATTCTCCAGTTTATTTTCATATAACTTGTTTGAATTTTCACTGGTCAATTCCAGTACCTGCACTTTATCAACTGTTTTAACTGCTGCATTTTATAATTACCCTTGTGATACTAACGTTTTCTTGTTCAATTAATTATTAGTTCAAACACAGTCGTAAAACGCACCCAAGCATGATAGGCTAATCTCATAGCTTGGGGTGTAAGGTCAATTTCGGGATGAAACTTTGGTAAAGAAAAAAGTCTTTTATATAGACTCAATTTTTACCGCTTTAAGTTTAATGCCTCATTAAAGATTGTATTTGGATTTTTACCAGTTATATAGATGTACGAAAATGCGGTAGCTTTACAGAAGTTACTAAAATGATATTTTGGGGATATATGAGTGGGTGACAACACTCGTTGCTATTATCTCACGTCTTTAGCATTTCATTAAAGAGTATATTTAATAATTAACTGGTAATAATCCAAAGACATGAAAATGTGTTAGTCTCTTAAGAGACTACAATTGGCACTATTCCTGAAGTTGGTATCAGATCTAGTATCCCATTAAAGATTATAACTAATTATTTAACGATGAGTCAGATGTATGAAAATGTGTTAATCTTTCAGAGGTTACGTAAGTGTTAATTTTTAACATATTTTAATATTTCATTAAAGATTGCATCTAAACTCATCGATAAATAATTGGGCTATATGAAAATGTGATAACTTTTCAGAAGTTACTTGGATATCATTTCTGCATAATTGAGATTATTAAATTACTTCCTATCCGCTTTACCTATTTTTATTCCAACTAAAAAGACTTTACACCCCTGGCTCCTTTTTATAATTGTTCTCTCAAAGTAGCTCATAATCAACCAATCAACCAAATACTTTTTCATCCAAACCCCATTTGAAGTTAACTTTCACAAAAACTGAATCTCGAAAGATTGTTTTCACCGCTTCCTTGTGGGAACGATATCTGGTACTTGTACCATTTTATTACTTGTTTTCAAGAAAAACGACAGTAATCAGAGGTTTATACTTGGACCGAAGGTTACTTGTTTTATTTCTTTTGCACACATGTTTTTGGCACCGCGTCCGTTCAAACAAATAATAATTAAATAATTCAAAAGAACAGGGGGTGTAGAAATCAGACGAACAAGGTTCAAGGGTCAACTATGTAAATTAAAGATGGGTATTGGGATGGAGGCACGCGGGTCATGAGGCCGGGTCATGACCGGGTTTGGGTCAAATAGGTAGAGAGAAAAGCATGGGTTTGGAGCGCGGGTCGGGTTGCGGGTTGCGGGCGGTGCAATGGATCGAGTGTGCCTGCTGATTGTATACATTAGATAATGATTAGCCTCTCGAAAAAATTGTAGTACGTAAATACAAGTTCTTAAAACATGTTACAATATCAAAAACAAACTAAAAATCCCAACTTAAAATAATAGAGAGAAAATATGGGTAAATGTCATAGTCTCGAGGTGTTCATGTTGATGCATAATGTAAAACCCCATGTATTTTAACAAACCACAATAGACAACACTCAATACAAAATAAAATAAACAAAAAATTTACAATAAATGTGTAAAGATCCATTTCAAAACAATATTTGTCTCCGAACATAGATTCATGAATTTGAGGGCATGTGCAACACCCCCAACTATGAAGTTGTGTTTGTCTTTTGTTATCACCATATCAGATAAGTTCATCATGTATTAGAAAAATGGGAAAACATTTTAGCAGTAAAATAGAAGAAATTTAACAAAAGAGCAAATATGATTGATACATATCAACCAAATCAATAGATCAGGAAACTTGTTAGAGATGGGTTTATGAAATCATTGCAACATCTATTCAGTTCATAATAGATATACCTTCTAAATTTAAACAATCTAACAACATAATAGAGATATCTTAGTTTTGCGGTTTGATATGGTATCATGGTTTTCAAACCAAATTGGTTTAACGATAAAACCTCACTGCAGTCAAACTAATCACATCAATTCATAATCGATTGAAACCAAAAACCTAGATTTAATTAAAATATAAAACTTATTCTCATAAGGACAACGATTTTATATAACAAGAAATTAAACCACACCTAGATTGATGGAGAATGTCTTCAAAAAGAAGAAAATGAGATTGATCGAGAAATTTTAAAGGACTACATCTTGACTGTTAATAAGAGATACAAAAATACATTGGGGTTTAAAAAAAGCTTACCATTCGTTAATAATCAGAAGAAGCATAAGCTTGAATCAATCTAGGTTTAAAGAAACCAACTCGAGTCGAGAACAGAAGCTTCGATCAGTACAAAAGGTTGAAGGCTGCAAGGGTTAACATATGTGATAGATTTGGGAGCGAAATAAGAAAGCAATCGACAATAATCATCTTGGAGAAAAGCAATCGTCGATGTTCATATTAAGAAGAGGCAATCAGTGTGCTAGGAAAGTAAAGATGGAGGATGAAACGTCATTTTTAGCACAATATAGATACATGCATTATTAAGTTGTACATCATGCTTAAAAAGTTATTTAAGACTTCTAATACTTGAAAAGTTTTAGATATTTACAAAATTTGCTTTATAAAAAACATAGATAAGAGATCAAAATGGTAAAGATGTAAACCATAGAGAATTGAAACAAAATAACTAAGGGGGGTGCTTGGTTGGGGGTATTGCAGGGTAAGGAATAAGAATGACAATGAATACTGCTCCTTGGTATGATATTATATAATGGAATCATTCCTGCAGATTCATTAATTTCCATTCTTGACCAAATTGGGGGGGAATGAAAATTTTCTTTCAACTCAGTTCTTTTTTCCATACGTCATTCCATCTTTTGATGTTAAATGAAACATCTTTTGTATTTTACAAGTGGAGAATTTTTTTTAATATGAAACAATTTTTCATTGATTATAGTGGGTTAACCAAGCAGCAACAACACAATGCTCATTTTCATTCTCATTCTCCTGCATTCCCATTTTCATTCTCATTCCCATTCCCTAAAATGAACCAAGCACCCCCAAAGTAAATTATAAAAACTAAAATAACTAATAAATTTTAAGCCATAGAACAATAATATTCATTTGTTTTCATGAGGAGAGTAAGTAAGGGGGGTAAAATAACATTTACTAAAAGAACACGGGTAATTAATGTAAATACTACCATCAACCGAACACAATAAGATGTCGGTTCTAGTTGAACACTGATCCAATACAAACCCCCAAACTCTGTTTCTAGGGTTTCCACATATCAAAAAAGCTTCGAATTCTTTCATTTCAATCGAGAAGATCTCAAATCCATTCCTTCAAACTCCATAGCTCCAATCCAGAAATTCCTTAATCATGCCTCGAAGGCGAGACGAGTATGAAGACGACGTAGAGGAAGAGGAGGAGGATGACGCCATTGACGAAGACGAAGATGACGAGGATTATGGCACCGGCCGTGGCGGCGGGTGGAAGCGATCGTAAGAGGCGGAGATCTGATTTTTTGATGATGCTGCGGAGGAGGATGACGAAGAGGAGGAGTACGACGAGGATGATGAAGATTATGGCGGCGGCGGAGGTGGAGGTGGTGGTGGTGGTGGTGGCGGCGGTGGGAGCCGGAGGAGAGGGGGAAAAGCGGCGAAGAAGGCGTCTGGTGCGGATTTCTTTGAGCTGGAAGCTGACGTTGATACAGATGCTGAAGAGGAGGAGGAAGAGGATGGGGAAGATGGTTAGGGTTTCTTTTTATGTTTTTGCATCTTCTTATTTTTATTCGTTGTTTTCGGTATCACAGCCTGCTGCATTTTTGTTGCATCTGATTTCTGTCTTTTTACAGCGATTTGTGTGGTGAATTATAGTTTGTTATTCTTTTTAAAAGAAGATATGAACTTCGATATCGAGATGTATCATGTTTTGAGATTGTAACTCTAGTGAGATGGGCTAACCGATCCGGTACAACATAAAGATGGCCATAATGTTAGAGGAATTGAAGTAGAAGGATGGATTTATCTGGATTAGAATAATAAACTAATAGGTTGCTTGAATCCTAAAGCTGTAATACCGAAACTAAGCTAGGAGGCCTAACTTTACTCTAATCTGCATAAACATTGTAAACAAGCATGAATGTGGGTGAATATGGAGTAATTGATTGTGATTGAAGGATATATTCTCTGGATAGGTCAGTTTGTGTCATTGGATAAGTCGGTTTATGTTGAGGAAAATAGATTTATTAGACTACCTTTGGAAGAGATAGTAAACCCTTTGATTGCTGGACTGTAAGATTTGTAGATTAATTGCATCTTGGAATCTAATTCTTATGAATGTACGTATATCTTATATTGTCTTCTATCTTGAATGCATGATATGATCCTTAAACACATTCTCAACAATTGACTGCCTTGTGTGTATTGTCTTTCTGTTGTCCCCAGTGGTTGTTTTCCCATAATTATCGAATAGGAAATATCTAGTTAGGTGTCTGTCTACAGAAAACTATATCTCATATAGTCATATTGGATTATTTTGAGCATACTTTATCACCAATTTTTAGTTCCTAAAGCTACTTTCCTTTAAGATAACGAAGCTTGATTATTTGAATTATAAGCACACACGTATGGCTTGCGTTATTTTTTCCTTTTTGGAGGGTGGAGGTTGGGAAGGGATACGGAGGATGCTAAAAGGGGGAGTTGTCTAATATAACCCAACATCTAATATAACCTGTCCGTCACTTTAGTAGCCTTTTTTAATTACATTGAACTTTGAAACTTGTTATCAGTTCATCTATTAAACCTAATGATATAATAACTTCCTCCATCTCGCCACCTTTCTATAATATTGATTCGAGGTAGAAAATGTATGCTACATCTAACTACATTTAGTTCATTCGTGCTTGCCATTTTTTCCACTGCCTTAGTAATGCATCTCATGTTACTTTTGTTGTACTTTGGTTTGGCTACTTGATCCAAAACTTGAATGCTTCTCATCATCTTCAGCTTTGCATATTATCTTGGCTAGTCATCGATCAACACAATATCAACACAAAAATCATACTCCATGAGTCCATGACACAATATCTTATATGTTCTCTGGGAGATTTTCTATAACCAGAGATATAGATAAGCGACCTTTGGTAAAAGGAAAACAAATTGTTTATCATGTTAACACATGATATGACGTCTACTTTTCTGAAAAGTCCGGAAAATACTCTCCTTAATGTCATTTTGTATGCTTTCTATAGATATGGAAAGGAAACCTTTTTAGGCCTCTATATCTCTAAATGGGGTGTGTAATGAAGAACATAACTTTCACTGTTGATCTCTGAAGCCCAAATTTGAATTGGGTCATTGACAAATAGTCTGAAGTCTTAAGCTATGTTCAATATTCTACTCTCATAGTTCCGGTTAATGGCTTATGAAATTGCTCTCATGATAATTTGTACATTATTCAATATCTCTTTCTGAGCAGAGTATGCCAAGCTTTTCTTCCTTCATGCCTGTGATACCCTTTTGGTCTTGAGAATAACATTAAGGGGTGCTTGGTTCATTTTAGGGAATGGGAATGGGAATGAAATGGGAATGCAGGAGAATGGGAATGAAAATGAGCATTATATTGTTGCTGCTTGGTTAACCCATACCCACTATAATCAATGAAAAATTGTTTCATATTAAAAAAATATTTTCCTCCACTTCTAAAATACAAAGATGTTCCATTTAACATCAAAAGATGGAATGACGTATGGAAAAAAAACTGAGTAGAAAGAAAATTTTCATTCCCCCCAATTTGGTCAGGAATGGAAATTAATGAATCTGCAGGAATGATTCCATTATATAGTATCAGACCAAGCAGCAGTATTCATTGTCATTCCCATTCCTTACCCTGCAATACCCCCAACCAAGCACCCCCTAAATAATCTAATGCTTTATAGGATAACTACTTCCTAAGGGGCTCTCATAACCAATACTTGGATTCTATTTTTTGCCTACTTTTGCTCACTTGAAGCGGTTCTTACCTCTAATCCTGTGATGCTGTGTTTACATTTTATTGTTATCATCAAATGGTGTCAGGCGTCCTACATGCTTCTTGTTGACCTACGGATTAAACCTCTATCTTTTTTGAGCTCACTGGCGTTTACTAGAAGTTTACACTCTTCATTTCTGATGCATTCTCTGTCCCTTATGTTAATCAACCTGTATATGTCTTTTGCAGTCTTCTTTTCCTAGTTTACCACACCATGTGATGTGATGTAATCTACCTCTACTTAATCATACTGCTTATGTTCTCCACACTCTTACGACCATTTAAGAGTTCATACGATGCGAGTTTTTTCTTTACAACCTTTGCATGCCTTTATTCTTGTTCCATCAACGAGTTGTTTGCATATGGTCTTCACTTGCTTTACTTTTTTTTGACCACCTCATTCTCTACCATCAGGATGCATGTTGCATTCTGTTTTCTATATTATTGGCTTCCTGTGCGATACTTGCAGGCCTTTATTTAGCACACTTGTTCTTGTTATATTGATTTAGTGTCACTAAGTTTTTGGGTAAAAAACATTTTTTCTTCTAAAATCATGTTTAGTATGATCGCTGGCGACTAAAGTCGTAGGCTGTGATTCTTGTCGAACTACACACATGATTTGTGCAGTGCATGATCTCACCAAGGATAATGTCCATATGACTAGTTTTGTCGCTATTGATGCTTTTCTATGTCAGGATCTCTTTTCATAAAAGTACAGTGACAATGAGGATGAGAAACATCTTCACATGTGTAGGTTTTTCCATGTATATATAATGAGAGGTTATGTCTGAATGCCGGCATTACCTTTGTTATGTGCTTTAAAACTTGAATTTTTTCACATGTTACAACTTAATTGTTTTTCCTGAACATGATGTTGGATTCTTTTCATTCGTGGAATATTTTTGGGCACTCTTCACTTGATTGGGCAATTACTACAAATTACTATGTATTCGGTTACTCATTATGAACTTCTAATACTTGATGCTTCTGTTGCTGATTGTTTTTTTTTTGGCATACAGACTTTATAGTGAATGAGAGAGTTGATCTACATGAAGAGGAGGATGCTAGAAGGATGCATCATCGTCCTCTGCTTTCCCGTGAAGATGACCAGGAAGATGTTGAAGCTCTAGAGAGAATAATCCAGGAGAGGTTTGCTAGGAATCGTACCGAGTATGATGACGATGATGCAACAGAGGTTGAACAGCAAGCTCTCTTGCCATCCGTTCGTGATCCGAAGTTATGGATGGTGAAATGTGCGGTATGCTGTAAAGCTTTTTTCATTGATATTCTATCTTGCTATCTCTGTTTGGTACTAGTTCATTGATCATCTGTTGTTTCCATCATGTGCTAGATTGGCCATGAGAGAGAGGTGGCTGTATGTTTGATGCAGAAGTGCATTGATAGAGGTTCTGAGTTGCAGATCAGGTCCGCTATTGCCCTTGATCATTTGAAGAACTATATATACATTGAAGCAGATAAAGAAGCCCATGTGAAAGAGGTATGGCTTTTGGGTCAAGCTATAAAGAGCTTAACAAGATGTCAATGAGAACCTATATATGATTCTTCTATATTGTTGAGGCTGCAGGCTTGCAAGGGTATGCGAAATATATATACTGGCAGTAAGATTTTGCTGGTTCCTATAAAGGAAATGACCGATGTTCTATCGGTTGAGAGCAAAGCAATCGATCTCTCTTAGGGATACTTGGGTCAGAATGAAGATTGGGACATACAAAGGGGATCTTGCAAAGGTAACAAACCCATTTCCTCGTTGTTGATTAGTGAGGTTATCATATTGAATTCAAGCTTCCTTTCTTGTAGGTCGTGGATGTGGATAATGTGAGGCAGAGAGTTACAGTAAAGTTAATCCCAAGGATCGACTTACAAGCGTTGGCAAACAAGTTGGTATGTCAAATAGATCCTTTATTTCAAAGTGTGTTTATGTATTACTGGAGGTTTATAATTGTATATTTATTCGGACCCTGTTAATATGCAAATTTTTATATTCTAACTCAATTCTTTTTACATGCGGCTATAATATGTAAAATGTGACAATATGTTGTTGGGCCTGGTTGTGTTGTTTGTTGCATCAAATTTCAGGAAGGCAGGGAAGTTCCGAAGAAAAAAACATTTACCCCTCCGCCACGCTTTATGAATGTTGATGAAGCTAGGTGGGTTTTCTGCAGTATTATAGCGCAGTGTATTTGCTAGTAATTGCAGTTCTCTGCTTTCTCAGCATCTCTCATATTTATTTAGTTCTTTCTGTTTGCTTGGTGTCCAGAGAAATGCATATCCGTGTTGAACGTAGGCGGGATCCGATGACCGGTGATTACTTTGAAAATATAAATGGCATGATGTTCAAGGATGGCTTCTTATATAAAACTGTATCCATGAAATCAATAAGCACTCAGAATATTCAGCCAAGTTTTGATGAACTTGAAAAATTCCGGCAACCTAATGAAAATGGGGATGGTGATATTGCTAGTTTATCGACACTCTTTGCAAACAGAAAGAAAGGACATTTCATGAAGGGTGATAGAGTTATTGTGATCAAGGGGGACCTAAAAAATCTGAAGGGATGGGTGGAGAAAGTTGAAGAAGACACTGTTCATATTAAACCGAATGCAACTGGCCTTCCAGTAAGTAACCCCTTCACTTGCTTTCTTTATTTTATCTGTTTCAGTGGTGCTTTATTTGAAGGTTGCAATTTAGTATTTTTTAATGAACCTTTGGAGTAGACAATCCATAAGATCTGGCCATATCTGTTGCATAGTCTTCCTGTAAAGCAAACTAGAATAGCAGATAAATGAATATAATGTTATACGTATTTTTGCTAGCAAGCTATTCATAGTTTTTCTGGTTTGCAGAAAACCCTTGCTGTAAGTGAAAAAGAGCTCTGCAAGTACTTTGAGCCTGGAAATCATGTGAAAGTTGTCTCTGGTGCGCAAGAAGGTGTGACTGGAATGGTTCTAACAGTAAATGGGCATTTGGTTAACCTAGTGTCAGATACTACCAAGGAAGTTGTAAGTGAAGAGGACATCACTATTGGTTCTGATTTTTCTATATAATGGAACGACTGCTATTTTTTTTACTGACACACTTAATGCTATTCCAGCTACGTGTATTCTCTGACAATGTTGTGGAGAGTTCTGAAGTAACCTCTGGCATCACCAAGATTGGGGATTTTGAGCTCCATGATCTTGTCCAACTTGAGTAAGTTTTTCTTCTGTACAGTAAGCTCATTGCTTGGCTAAGTTCAGTATCTTATTATTTTCTTTTTTGATTTTATGCAGTAATTCAAATTTTGGTGTAATCATACGTGTGGACAGTGAAGCCTTTCAGGTGAGCGTTGTAGCTTATTGACCAGCTGTACTGAAACTGTGTGATTAGCTAATATAGTATTTTTTCTACAGGTTCTGAAGGGTGTTGCAGATAGAGCAGAAGTTGCACTTGTTAGGTTAAGAGACATCAAGTACAAGATTGATAAGAAAATATCTGCTCAGGATCGTTTTAAGAACACTGTATCAGTGAAAGATGTAGTCAAAGTTGTTGAGGGTGCATGCAAGGTGAGTCTCTTCTTTTTTTTTGGCCCCTTGATTTTCTCTCTCTCTAAGCAAGACGTTTTGCCTGCTTTGATCATGATATATATATTTTTTCTTATATAGGGGCGACAAGGTCCTGTTGAACATATTTATAGAGGAATTCTGTTTATATATGACCGTCACCATCTGGAGCATGCAGGGTTCATCTGTGCTAAATCCCAGTCTTGCATATTGGTTGGTGGGTCTCGTGCAAATGGTGATAGAAATGTATGTATTTTCTGATTCAGTGATTTGCTTAGTTTTTTATTTATATCTGTTTTCTAGTATCACATTATCCTGTTAGATCTTGTCATTTCTTCCTTCTACATATCATCAAGTCATTGGACTATTGATTATTTGTTGGTTATATATTCAATGTTCTTGTTGGATCAAATCTGATCATATGATGTGTTCATGTCGACAAACTTTTTCAGGGAAATCCGTTACAATCAAGAGTTGCTCAGCTTAGAACTCCAAATCGTCTTCCTAATTCCCCGGGTAGATCTCCAAGGGGAGGCCCACCACTACGTATGTTGTACATACACTAATGTTCTTCCAAGTTTTTCATCTCTTTTATCTTGCTTATAAACTTGAAAGTAGGCACCCTAATCGGCGTTTGTCATTAATGTAGCTGGTGGGAGGCACAGAGGTGGAAGAGGAGGGAAAGATTCTTTAGTTGGAGCATGCATCAAAATTCGGCTGGGTCCCTTCAAGGGGTACAAAGGGCGAGTTGTTGATGTTCATGGCACGTCAATTCGGGTTGAATTGGAGTCGCAAATGAAGGTTGTTACAGGCAAGTTCTTTCTCCACCTGTTTTTATTTTTTTATTTTTTATTGTTCATTTTCTTTTCTATTTGCTTATTGTTGTTTATGTATTACAACTCGTTTTGCAGTTGATCGTACTCACATCTCTGATAATGTGAATACTACGACGACCCCATATCGGTATACTCTGATGCACCTTCTTTTTTGTTTCTTTCTTCAAATCCTAATAGATTGGATGCCTTTCTGACCGTTCTTTTTTGTGGTTAATCAGTGAAACACACAGGTATGGTTCTGGAAGTGAGACACCTATGCATCCTTCACGAACACCACTCCATCCATACATGACACCTATGAGAGATCCTGGAGGTTAGTCTTTCATAGCTTACATCATAATTATATTAAAATAATTCAGTTTTTTTAAATCATGGTTAATGTGTTTAAATGTTTTATCAGCAACACCTATTCATGATGGCATGAGGACGCCTATGCGTGACCGTGCATGGAATCCGTACACCCCGATGAGTCCTCCAAGGTTTGTAGTCTGTCTTCCTCATAGAACATTATGTTTCTGACGTTTAGACCAGATAATTTATATAACTAGTTTTTGAAATTTGGATGGATATTGGACATTGCCTTTTGGCCTTCTGAATTGAAATGAATAATTGCTAGTATATATGTGATGGGTAGTGGTAGTGATATGCTATTATTTTAGGGATTCTTGGGAAGATGGAAACCCTGGTTCATGGGGAAGCAGTCCTCAGTATCAGGTGAGCACTCTTGCAACTTGACTTGTAAGCTAAGCTGAATAAAAGTGTGTTTTGGGTGATTAATGTGTTCCATTTTCAGCCGGGAAGTCCTCGTTCAAGAGCATATGAAGCACCGACTCCTGGTTCAGGATGGGCCAATACCCCTGGTGGAAGTTACAGTGAAGCTGGCACTCCAAGGGATACTACCCCTGCTTATGGTAACCAATGTTTCTTTCTCCTAGTTGAAAGTGCACCATATTTTATTAATACTGATATTATATGTCTATATATTTATGTTGTATGTTACAGCTAATGCCCCAAGTCCTTACATGCCGGCGACACCTGGTGGACAGCCACCCATGACGCCAAGTTCAGCATATTTACCTGGTACGCCTGGTGGCCAACCGATGACTCCTGGAGGTGGTGGTTTGGATATGATG
>CM058041.1:16774368-16819168 GCA_030169165.1 Centaurea solstitialis
ATGGACCAAAGATCAGGCTTAGCTGCTAACGTTAGTATTTTACTTGAGCCTAAGCATGTCAGGTGAGAAATCGTAACCCGTCTTCAATGTCCCCACTCCTAACACTATGGAGGAAAGCGAGATATTGGAGATGATGAACACCAAGGTGGCCATTGTCCAAAGGAACAATAAGCGTCTCCTTGAAGAACATTGTAGTTTTCTTTTGAGAGTGTCCTAAGCTATCCCCAAACTAATCTCGGTAAATTATAGCTATAAAACATCAACTCCTGATAACTTAGTGACCACAATTGTTGTGCACGCCTAGAATAGAACCGTGGACAGATGAGATATTTCTTAATGGGGTTAAATACCTAGATGCCGAAGAGGAAGGCCTTATCCAAGGGAAGCTATGACCAAGGAGCCAAACTAGATGTTGAGGCCCTGTAAGGAAGGGTTCTTGACACCTTGGTCATGACAACAACCCTAACTGTTCTGTTGGCGAATCAAAAGAGAGTGCAAAAGAGTCCGTCTAAAATTTCTCCAAGAATAACATACTTTGAATGCATAGAAATCTGTAATTTTGGCTAGATGGATAATATAATGTTCAATTTCGACGAGAAGTTGAGGTTAACAACTTAACATGAGAAGCATGCAAAAGAATTATTCATCGTTGGATGAAAAATAGATTGCAACCAATAATTACCGTGAAACCGTTACGAGTATATGAGATTAAATTGCAAACATACCACCCACCCATTACCAACCAATGATGTCATGTAAGCAAGTCATGCAATGTATTGTTTCCATGGATAGTGAAGTTAGTGATTTATATACTAACGGGGCGTTTGGTTTGCGGAATGGGATTCAATGGAATTGGAATTGGTCAAGGAATTTGACTTTGAAGGAATTGGAATGAAATTGATGAAATTTGACCATGCACTGTGGTCATGTTTGGTTGGATGGAATTGGAATGAAACTGTGAAAGGTAGGGTGAGCAAAAATCAAACCGAAACTAGGAGAAGCGAGAAACCAAAACCGGGAAACCGAAAGTGAAAAACGAACACGGTTCAGTTTCGGTTTCCATCTTGACCGGGAAAAACTGAAACAAACAAAAAGGAGAAAAACAAAACAAGGAAAAAGCAAACCAAAAATCGGAAACGGTTTGGGTTTGGTTTCTACCTCGATCGAGAAAACCGAAACCAAAATACGAGAAACCAAAACCGAAACCGAAAATAAGAGATGAATGGTAAATAGAGGATGATAAAAGGGTTTCAGACCTTTTTTTTAAAATAAAACAAAGAGTATTAAGTTTGTAAACCGCTTAATTTCAACCTTAAGAGATTTTAAAAGGTATTGTTTAAAAAGGGAAAAGTTCAAAAAAAAAAAAAAAAAAACCCAATGAACTATTCCATTTTGAATGATTAAGTTTAATGATTTTTTCATTTAAAAAAATACTTAAAAAACTTTATCATTCAAAAAAAGAAAGTATAATAACTTTTTTATTGGTTGGTTGGACCTAGTATTAGGTGGTATTTGTATTGGTGTTGTCTTTTGCTTTTCGAGGTTGCTTCTTGCAACCCGAGAAGTAGGTATATATTTTGGTTTTTAATAAAGTTGCTGTCGTTAAAAGAAAATGACTTTTTTATTTACAAAATAACAATTCAAATGAAATAGTTTCGTTGAGTATTTTTTTTTCTAACTTTTTTCTAAAAAAAACAAACATCTCTGAGCATTTGCGATTTTAAACTAGCAAATAGGGAGACAAACAATTGGACATGATTATTTTCAAACTATATTTTTAAAAAAATAATTGTCCATCCATTTTAATATCTCCAACAAATGAGCATGTTGATTTATGATTAATTGATTATTACAAATATTTATAAACGTAAATTATAGTATGATAAATATGTATGTGATAGTTCTTTCGGAAAAAAATCTGCTGTACCCACCTTTCCTGTACCAAGCTTGTCCCTCCAATTAAATAATTACACGTCATTTTATTTTTAATATTTAATATATTATGTAGCGCCTCTCGCTCCGGTATCTCTGTTTCACAATACGTGGTTAAAGAGTAAATTATGATTTTGGTCCTTGAATAGAAGTTAAATAAATCATTTGGACCTATCTCTATTGTGGTCCAAATGATTTATTTAACTTCTATTCATGTGTTTTGGTTTTTATTTTTTGTTTAATGTTTTATTAAGTTTTCATTTATATTTTTGTGTTTGTCCCTTTTTCATTTTATACTTTTACTATATCAACATAACTAATAATGTTTTAATTTTTCCATTTTCTACTTTTACTATATTAAACTGATTAATAATATTTTATTTTATACTTTTATGATATTAAATTAGTTTTTTTTGTTGGATAAGAATATTAAATTAGTTTAAAGTATTTTAACTAAGAGTACATTCAAATTGTCAAAATATATCACTAGAAATTGACCATATAAGTATATATTGAAAATGAGTATAATATTATAAAATAAATTAGGAGGCGTTTGGTTCATATTAGAAATAATGAAAATGAAAATGGGAATGCAAGAGAATGGTAATAAGAATGAGCATTGCATTGATGCTATTTGATTAATCCAATATAATCGATGAAATATTGCTTCGTATTATAAAAATATGTTTTTCCAACTTGAAAATACAAGAGATGTTTCATTTAACATCCATAGATGGAACAATGCATAGAAAAAATAACCAAGTAAAAATAAAAATTTCATTCCCCCCAATTTGATCAGGAATGAAAATTAATGGATTTGTAGAAATGATTTCATTATAAAATATCAAACCAAACAGCAGTTTTATTATCCTTCTCATTCCTGACCCTTTAATACCCCCAACCAAACGCCCCCTTTGTTAATACAAATAGCATGTGTCTTAAAAATGTGAAGCATTAGTCTTAAAAAAAATTCCTTTACCTTTTAACTAAACTCTGTTTAATATCTTTGAAATTAGTTCAATATCATTTTTTTAATTAATACATTTACCATTTCTAAAATTATGCAAGTTTAACAAACAAAAAAAGGTATATAAATAAAGTATTCTTTACTTTACAATTTAATTTTGAAGTTAAATCTTGTATATTAATTTATTATTTTATTTCATTTATACTCTTTTCATTTTTATCATATTACCTAGTCAATAATGTTATTCACCAAAATAGGTTTATAAGACATGTTATTTTACAAATGACATTGTTAGTAAAAGTCTCGACAATATCTTTAAAATGAGTTTAATACTTAGTATTTTATAAAATTAATACATTTACAATTTTGGTAAATTTAAAATTGTAGTTTTATTTGGATTAGAAAAAATGACAGTTTGTTGAAATTTCCGACACATTTTTTTCTAGCCTACTCTATTTAAAACATTAAATCAGTAATTTTAATCATCAAATTTTTTTCCCTATTCTGAAAATCTGAGTTGATTTAAAACTTTTTTATTGGAGTAATTTATGAAACTAAATATGTATTTTTAATTAAACTATTATCAATTAATTTAACGTAGTAAAAGTATAAAATGGAAATGATAGAGAAAGAAAAAATAAAAATAACTAAAAGTGTAAATTAAAAAATCTAAATCAAAGCAAAACACAGGAATTAAAGTTTGATAAATTACAGGGACAAGAATAGACACATTTGATGAAGTGCAAGGACAAAAATCATAATTTACTCTTTAACCACGTATTGTTAAACAGAGATATGGGAGAGAGAGGCGCTACATAATATATTAAATAAAAAAAATAAAATGACGTGTAATTATTTAATTGGAGGGATAGGCTTGGTACCGGAAAGGTTGGTACAGCAGATTTTTACTCAGTTCGTTCACTGTTGATTTTTTAATATGTAGTTTAGATTTTATATTAAATTCAATTGTCTTTTAAATACTTTTAATAAATAAAAATCTATTAATACATCAACTACCATAATTAAATAAATTAATAAAATAAAAAAATAACCTCAAAATGCATAGTGAATAACCAGACAACAAGAGAGGTTATAGGAAATGAAATTGCATAAGAAAGGCATGCATGACAACATGAGGACGGTATTAAGCTTTTATAGCATACTAGAAAAAAAATCGTATTAACCTATATACTCTTATTTAGGGGCGTAAATGAGCTGAGACAACTCGCAAGTAACTCGAGATCGATTCGGTCAAAACTCAATCAAAACTCGACTCAAATAAATCTCGACTCGAGATACTAACAACTCATCTCGAGCTACCTGGTATTTGGCTCGACTCGGCTCGTTTACACCCCTACTCTTATTCGATAAGATGTTTTTAAGAGGAAAAAAACACAACACACCAAATTAGATTTTTTTAATGGATTGAGCCGAAGGTGCCTTACCCAACGCTTATTGGATCATTTATCTTATAAAATGAATATGATAAAGCTCTACAATCTTATTTGGTAAGAGCAATGATAAGAATGAAAAGTCTAATCTGGTAAGTGATATTGACGACTCTTACCCCATAAGTATTCTTTAGATAAACTATTGCATATTATACCTTTTTCATGAACTATATTCTTACTCGATAAAGTAAATTATAATGTTGGAGTATTATGGCAAGCATTTAGTGAGTCAAAGTTTTGGGTAAACAACCCCTTTGATTAAATTTATTGACATTCAAGACATTAATCTAAATTCAAGACATTAGACCATCTTTATCAGTAGACTTTCAATCCAATCACTCAATCGCCACATCAGTACCACATTGGCTTTCCACGATCTTGTTGGGAATCGGGGAGCGATAAATGCGCAGCGGAAAAACAAAAGCCAATTCCCAATCGTAGATCCATCCAAAACGCATACAGATACAAAAAGAGGGTTACGAAAAATTACCTCGTTGTTGGTTTACACGAACGGAACTGGACTGCTGGCGGGGAGTACACCACTACTGCACCACGTTGAGATTGGCTGCTAGACCGCCGTGGATTCTTCCTTGAAATCGATGGAGAGAGAGAGATGGGAGGGTTTGTGGTTTTTCTCTGGGGTTTCTTTTCAGTTAAGATTGATCGAATGAACAAACTGATTCGGGTTTGCCATATTTATAAACATAAATATGGCAATACCCAATAAAGAAAGCCCGTTTGATTAAAAGGCCCATTTAAGGTTTTTAATCAAACTCAAACTCCTTATTTAATTAATAAACAATTAATTAAATAACTTAACCCTTTAATTAACTAATTAACTATTAATTAATTAATCCAATAAAATATTCCAACTGATATTTTATAACTAAATAATAAATAACTATTTATTATTTATTTCCCACTCAATAATTAATTTGTACCAATTAATTATTCCATCAAACCACTTGATCTCTAATTGGGTGTGTAGCAGTGTGACCCACTAGTGTCTTATAACATTGGACATAATAACTCTGTTACTGTCTTGCAGATAATCCTAACAGACTCCCACTTGTGCCAGACAAGTAACTGTACTGTTACCACTTGCCTAAGGAGGTCCCTAGCCAGACACTTAGGTTAACCAGGTTATAAGATCTCTTATATCCAGAGATACAATTCATGCTTGAATTTGTACACAGGTTCATTCCTTTTGCACACGATATTTCTAAAGTGAATAGAGACATGGAGCGGAGGTTTCATTTCTCATATTCAAGTATTTCTTGACTCTGATTTTGATTGCCTGCAGTAACGGACATTACTAAATAACAACTGTTATTCTATCCGAGCGTGGCCACGCGTTTTCTGCTAATCTAAATCGTCAAGGGGCCCGGAAATATCTCTATTTGAAAAATAGGCGCAAATCCCATCTTGACTATCTGCATTTAGGCCCACGGCTTCCGCTGCATCTAGCCACGCCCCTTATGGCCGCCCTGTTAAGGTGCAGCGTTAGAACGTGCTAAGAGTACAGTAGTCCTCGTGTCTCAAACCAGATATCTCAGGTCTAAGGACAACCTATCATCAAGTCTATACTCATGACTTTGGCTCCATGGAGTAGACTTGAAACTGGTCACTTCCAATACTCAAACACTCTGATGAGCATCTATAAATAAATTGGTCACATCACTTGTGCTTTTATTCTTTCCTTTGAATAAATCATCAATTTATTTATAATAGCGTTAAACTCCCTATCGAAATTCCCATTTCAATAAGTGGCTACGGAAATTTAGATTTCTCGCAAGACTTTGTACAAATCATGGATACATTAAATATGCTAAAAACAGTTTTATTTAAAACAATCATGAATAATAAAACCTCCATTTTATTTCAATCACACTGTGAAATAACTTACATGATATAATGTTTTAAGAAAAACTATAGTAATATTTAATAAACTAAAACTAGCTACTAGTGTCCAGGTACTGCATCCCAATGGAACACGCATGAGTCTCATGCTTCACTCTAGCTAGCGGCTTTGTCAGTGGGTCTGCGACATTATCGTCCGTCGGAATTTTGGATATTCTCACATCCCCTCTTCCAATGATCTCTCGGATGAGGTGATACTTTCTGAGTACGTGTCTCGATTTGTGATGTTCTCTGGGTTCCTTAGCTTGTGCCACGGCTCCCGAATTGTCACAGAAAATATCAATCGGTCTAGAGATACTGGCAACAACTCTTAGATCCGAAAGAAAATTCTTCAGCCAGACAGCTTCCTTTGCCGCATCAGATGCTGCAATGTACTCTGCTTCTGTAGTTGAGTCTGCAACCGTATCTTGCTTCGAGCTCTTCCACGAGATCGCGCCACCATTTAGGGTGAAGACGTACCCTGACTGTGATCTGAAATCATCTCTGTCGGTCTGGAAGCTAGCGTCAGAGTACCCCATGACACTAAGTTCACCCTCAGATCCTCCAAAGACCAAGAACATGTCTTTTGTCCTTCTCAAGTACTTAAGAATGTTCTTGACAGCCACCCAATGAGGTTCTCCTGGGTTTTGCTGATATCTGCTCGTGACACTTACTGAGTAAGCAACATCGGGCCTAGTACATAACATGGCATACATAATCGATCCAATTGCTGATGCATATGGAATCGATTTCATCTTGTCCTGATCTTTACTAGAAACAGGACACTGTGTTTTACTTAACACTATGCCATGCTGCATTGGGATGAATCCTTTCTTGGATTCATCCATCCTGAATCTCTTCAGGACTTTGTCAATGTATGTACTCTGACTAAGTCCGATAAGCCGCTTAGATCTATTTCTATAGATCTTAATACCAAGTATATAAGCGGCTTCTCCAAGGTCTTTCATCTGGAAACATTTGCTTAACCAAGCCTTTACACTCTGTAAGGTTGGTACATCGTTTCCTATTAGTAGAATATCATCTACATATAAGACCAGGAAGGTTACTATGCTCCCACTGAACTTAGTGTAAACACATGGCTCGAACTCACTTTTGGTAAAACCAAATTCTTTGATACGCTCATCAAAGTGTAAGTTCCAGCTCCTTGATGCTTGCTTTAATCCATAAATGGATTTCAGCAACTTGCACACTTTATTAGGATTTTTAGGATCTACAAAACCCTCTGGTTGTTGCATATAGACATCTTCTGTTAACTTCCCGTTAAGAAAAGCTGTCTTGACGTCCATCTGCCAAATCTCATAGTTGAAGTACGCAGAGATGGCCATCAAAATCCTAATAGATTTCAGCATTGCTACTGGCGAAAAAGTTTCATCATAGTCGATACCATGAGTTTGCGTGAAACCTTTTGCAACAAGCCTTGCTTTAAAAGTGTGCACATTTCCGTCCATGTCGGTTTTCTTCTTGAAAACCCATTTGCGCCCAACTGCCTTGCAGTGTTGAGGCAAATCTGTCAACTCCCAAACTAGGTTGTCATACATGGATTGCATCTCTGCCTTCATGGCTTCCTGCCATTGCTCAGACTCACTGCCTGAAACAGCTTCTCCATAGGATGTAGGTTCATTCAAATCCCATCGCCTTGGGTGATAAGAAATCCAAGATACCTATCTGGTTCCTGCCTTACCCTACTGGATCTGCGAAGGTCCTGTGTTTGCACTTCCTCAATCGGTTCTGACTGAGGTTCAACACTCTCTGGTTGAATTTCTGGCTCAACAGTCGGTGTAGTGTTGTTTTCGTCTACTATCTGTAGATCTACATCTTTCCTGGTGTCTCCCATACTGAGAAACTTTTCTTCCAGAAATTCTCCATTTCGAGCCACAAAGACTTTGTTCTCATTTGGATTGTAGAAGTAATATCCCAAAGTAGCTTTAGGATATCCTACGAAAATACACACGTCGGATTTGGGTTTGAGTTTTTCTGATGTTGGTCGCCTGACAAACACCTCACATCCCCAAATTTTTAGAAAAGACAGTTTGGGCTTCTTGCCTTTCCATATCTCGTATGGCGTCTTTTCCACCGATTTTGTTGGTGCCCTGTTCAGTATGAACGCTGCGGTCTCGAGCGCATAACCCCAGAATGAGACTGGTAGCGTAGAGCGACACATCATCGATCGTACCATATCGAGTAAAGTACGATTTCTCCTTTCTGACACACCATTCATCTGAGGTGTATACGGAGGTGTGAGTTGGGATACAATCCCACACTCCATTAGATGATTGTCAAACTCGTCACTGAGATATTCGCCTCCGCGATCCGACCGTAAGAACTTGATCTTTCTGTCAAGTTGATTCTGTACTTCATTCTGAAATTCTTGAATCTTTCAAAGCTTTCAGATTTATGTCTCATAAGATAGACATAGCCATACCTACTGAAATCGTCAGTAAAGGTAATGAAGTACCGGTATCCTCCTCTTGCTACATGACTAAAAGGTCCACACACATCTGTGTGAATTATTTCTAATAAGTCAGTAGCCCTCTCATTTTCTTTGTTGAAAGGTTGCTTTGTCATTTTTCCAGATAAACAAGACTCGCAATTATCAAAAGGTTTGTAATTGAAAGTTCCAAGAAATCCTCCTTTCAGGAGTAGTTCAACGCGTTTCTTGTTTATGTGGCCTAAACGACAATGCCAGAGGTAAGTCTGATCCTCAATGTCCTTGGATCGTTTACTTATATGATAGATTTCACTACTGTTGTCTTGTAGATTTACTTTTATATAGACCATTCACTGGTGTAGCTTTAAAATAGAAAATATTATCTTTAAAAACAGAAATCATTTTATAATCGTATTTATAATAAAAACCTTGGTCTACTAACAAATCAAAAGACAAAACGTTCTTAATCATATTTGGAATATAATAACAATTATCCAGTTCCAAAACTAGACCTGAGGGTAAACTAAGACTATAAGATCCTACGGCTTCAGCTATCAGTGGAGTGCCTTCGCCGACTCGTAGGTTCGAACGGTCCTTCCTCAATGTCTTTCTTCTAGTGAATCCCTGTAAATGATTACAAATGTGGTTACCACTGCCTGTATCAATTACCCATGATTCATAAGAAGTGATTAAGCAATCTATCATAAAGATACCTGGTGCATCGGGTAAACCGATGTCCAACTGTCGATGTCCATCGAGTGAGGACAAATATCCTTGCTACCACATTCTGGGCAACTCAGATCTCCCAGCTCGTCAATCCAACTGCTGTCTATCAGCTCTGGTTCTGCTGCAGGTCTTGGCTCCAAACTGGCCAAGATATCCTCATGAACCTTTGCCACATCCATCTTTGGCTCCCCCATGTATTCACTAGCTGTGGTACGAATGTCTTTTGGGAGGGAGAACCACATTAGATACACAAGCTCTTCTTGAGTCATCTTGTATCCAAGGTGTGACAAACACTTAAAGAGTCTCCTTATCTCTAGGAGATGATCTTTAACGGATTGACCACTTTTCAGCTTCAGTGAAAAGATTTCCTTCATGATCAAGTACTTACCACAATTCTTATAGAAACCAACCTGGTTTTCTATATTCTTCACGACCTCATGGCAAAAATTTCACTCTAAGATCGGCCGTAAACTCGGGCGAGGTAGAGAAAGACAGAATGGACATAACGTCGGATTCGTCTCCCATGAATTTAAAATACTCACAAATTCCTCTTCAGGGGCATTGCTTTTAGGTCGTGATAGTGGTTTATTGATCACATACAGCTTACCCTGGGACCTCAGGACATTCTGAAGATGTAACTTCCAAACTGGAAAGTTCTGGCCCGTAAGCTTCCACTTGCCCGTGATAAGGCGAAGTGATTCCTCAGGTGAGTAAAATGGTACGGAAGTAAACGACATCTACATAAAAATAAAATTCCGATTTAGTTTGTAATTATCAAAACTTCTAATAAATTATCACCCTTAAAATAAACTTATTAGACTAGAATCCATATTTCACATTCGTCGGCGAGCGGTGTGTTCACACAAGCCTACGTATGCTATATCTGGTAGGTATTACATATACCGATCGCATTTTAAACGAAAATACGACTTCTAGAATGGCGGAGCATCAGACATATAATCTGTGCATATTTAGCCCCTCTAGTGCACTTTGGCCCGTTACGACGCGGTGAATTATTATTACCAAAATAGATCGCACCACCCGGAACCTGGACGTACTCTGGCCGATACGACACGGATTCGCAGAGTTTTTATCCCTCCCCAATTTCGGTTTGAACGTAGAGCGCTAAAGATTGGCTAAAACGCCCCAACGTACCTTACACCGGGAAGTGTCCTAAAGTGGGTTGTACTACTGATCTAAGATTTTAACAAGGGGTTTAAAATTGCCAGTTTCCTTTTATTTGAAAAACTTTGAAAAAAGATCTAAATACTAACTGTATTTGTATCCTTTTATTTTTAATCATTCGATCAAAAAAGGGGCCATTCATATATAACAATTACGTAAATTTAAACAACCACGCAATTCAAGAAAAAAAAAATAGAAGGCTCAGTCATAGCCTAAACCCTTAAACTACTGTTGTTTTGTGAGCCAACACAAAACAACGGTCTCAACCCTAAGTGACAAGAGTCTTCAACTTCTGGCACTCCCACTGGCTCCGAGATCCATGGCCGTCGTCTTGTCTCCGTCTCGATGTAATTAAAATAATTTATTAAAAAAGGGCTTTAAATGGCACGCAGGCCTCCCAACTAATCTAATAAAATAATTAAAATTACAAAAGGGTTGTAAATGGCACGCAGGCCTCCCTTATAAAACAGATAAAATTAAACACAACCACGGGTCTAAAGGGTTCAGCTATGACTTGACATAATTAAATAATCAGACGCAATTAAATAATCATAAAACTAACAATTAATTTTAGAAACTAAAATTAATTTTAATCTTGAATCGTTTTAACCTATCTGATAAAAACGATTCACAATTCTATGCTTATCCGAAAACGAATCTCGCACGGGACCCGTTTACAAAGAACTTATCGAAAAACATACTGGTTACGATCTAGTTAATCAATTGATCAACTAATCGTGACCATTGATCAATGGTTTGTTTCCGCCGATGACGACGACGACGAACGCCACCATCGCCGCCCGTTCGAGAACAACCGGCAACGACCGACGCCACCAAACGGCAGCCATCGACCGCCGCCGTGGCTGTCGATCCCGATCGCGACGACGACAGCAGCAATCGCCGCCATCGCCGCCGCTGTTCCGGCGAAAACAAAACCACGCCACCGCCATCGCTAAACCACCAACGACAGCAGCAGCTTAGCGCCACCACCATCGCCGTGGATGCGACGACAGCAGCAGCCACAGCTACCACCATCGCCGCTCGATCGGCTCACGCAAGCAACCACCGCCGCCACCATCGACCGACAGCAGCTACGGCTGCCGCCGTCGAATGGTGACCCCGATTCGGGAAACGCCACCACCACCACAATCGGTGGTGCGGTGGTGGCCATCGACCGTAGCTGTCGCCGCGACCACCAATCGGGTGGTGCAGTTGGTGATCACGGCAGCCGACGCCGCAACCACAGTCGGTGGTGCGGCCGGCGTTGTTATTCCGGTGGTTGGTGGTTCGATTGGCTCACTGCCGTCGTTCCACCACGGTTTTTCGATTCGATAGGTTTACGATAAAAATATAACTTTTATAAAACCTATTTAACCAACAATTAAATAAACCTGATCTGTAGGTTTAGGAAGTGGCTCTGATACCACTGTTGGGAATCGGGGAGCGATAAATGCGCAGCGGAAAAACAAAAGCCAATTCCCAATCGTAGATCCATCCAAAACGCATACAGATACAAAAAGAGGGTTACGAAAAATTACCTCGTTGTTGGTTTACACGAACGGAACTGGACTGCTGGCGGGGAGTACACCACTACTGCACCACGTTGAGATTGGCTGCTAGACCGCCGTGGATTCTTCCTTGAAATCGATGGAGAGAGAGATGGGAGGGTTTGTGGTTTTTCTCTGGGGTTTCTTTTCAGTTAAGATTGATCGAATGAACAAACTGATTCGGGTTTGCCATATTTATAAACATAAATATGGCAATACCCAATAAAGAAAGCCCGTTTGATTAAAAGGCTCATTTAAGGTTTTTAATCAAACTCAAACTCCTTATTTAATTAATAAACAATTAATTAAATAACTTAACCCTTTAATTAACTAATTAACTATTAATTAATTAATCCAATAAAATATTCCAACTGATATTTTATAACTAAATAATAAATAACTATTTATTATTTATTTCCCACTCAATAATTAATTTGTACTAATTAATTATTCCATCAAACCACTTGATCTCTAATTGGGTGTGTAGCAGTGTGACCCACTAGCTAGTGTCTTATAACATTGGACATAGTAACTCTGTTACTGTCTTGCACATAATCCTAACAGATCTTACCCAAACCAACCTAATCTAACTCAATCCAACCACAATGGTAGACTCTCAACCCAATCTAAATAATTAAAAGAAAAAAAAGAAGAGAGAGGAGAGAGAGGGTAGGTATCGTCTAAGGAATCGATTTGTGGAAGTCAATGTAATGGAACCCAATCATCCTCGACGATGTACCCAAGGAACCTAAAGAACCCGATGGCAAGCCAAAGCCATCGGGTAAGGTGGGATGTGGATGGTCTTAGAAATTACTCTAAATATCTTGTATTTCATTGGATGCAACATCGAAGTACATACCAAATGTGAACCTTGACTTTCTCAATCTACGTAAATTAATTGCACTAATATGCACGATCAATTCCTGGAATACATGGCTAATTTAATTAGCATTACAATCAAGGATCACAAATGGCAGATGATCGAAAACGAGTAAAAATCTGTTGTCCCAAAATTTCATGTTTTCTCTCGTTTTATTTTTATTTTATAAAACGAGGGAAGAACGTCTTTTTTATCTCTAACAACCGATCTCTTTCTCTCTCCCTGTATGTTTCAACTTCATCGCCCGAACTTATGAAACTCGATCGATCCCGTTACCAATCGTCGATAGCTAGTGCATGATCACAGTCGCCGTCTGCCACCACCACCCAATTCTCATCCTTTAATTTCTGGCTGTTGTGGTTGTTGCGGCTGCTGTATTTGTGGATCGTATCTGCACGCCATTTGTTGCGGTGGTGGTGGGTACGGGTATACCCCGATTACGGGTTGCGGGTACCAACCACCACCGTACGGAACAGGGCCACATGGTGGCACGTAGGGACCGACAGCGCCGTTGTTTCCGCCTTGTTGGTACGTCGGCATTCCCGGATTATACGAACCGTTGCTATGGACCGAAGAATCTTCTTCGCTCGCAGGTTTTTGGGAGCCATCACGAATCTCCCGAATCTGGTGCGAAAACGTTAGGGTGCCTCTTGCTTTCCCCTGAATGAAACGCCGGACCAAGTAATCGGCCACTTGTTCGGACTTATCCGGATCTTTCGTGGTGTCGAGGAGGTCGGAAACCGGGATCGAGACCTCCCCGATGTCCTTATCCCCGAGCAAACTCTTACACCGGAGGATGAAGAGGAGGGTGCACGTGGGGATCGCGGTATCCTCGATGGAAAACTTGAGGCGGTGGCTCCATGTCGGGTTGCATCCGCCGTTGGCGACGTGGGTCTTTTTCGTCGAGACGATGCTACGGTTGATAAGGGAAACCACGACGTAAACGCGCATTCTTGTGAACATGTTAACGCTTTTCAAGCCGCTGGCGGAGAGCACGGTGATGTCCAATGAACAATAGCCCATTGTCGTTAAATTCGATCAGAAATCCAATCGTTCCAAGACTTAAAAATTTTCACAAAAACGACAACTTTACGATATCAAGCGAAAAAAGGTTGATTTGGTCGTACGTAAATATGGTGTTATAGGTTTCTTGTTAGAAGATGATGCTCTCCGGAACGAGGATAGGCGGTGGTGGTCGGAGACGGTAGACGGTGGCAAAGATGATGAAGGGAAGATTAGTTTTGATTTAAGGGGGGAAGTTGAGGAGGGGAGAAAACATCGGAAGAGAGACGATCGAATCATTTGCGGGTAGTCATGGGTTAATATAGACGACTAGATTATAGAGTAAATTACAAATTTCGTCCATGTGGTTTGACCTTAATTACGATGGAGGTATAGCTAAACCGTAAAGTTCATGAGGCGAGTCCTTGAGGTGTTAATTTCGTTACGATGGTGGTCCCTGACTCTAACTTACATTCAGTCTTCGTTAAGCTCCCTACACGAGGAGCATTTTTGTCTTTTCATTTTTTTTCTCCATCTTCTTCGCCTCTCTCCCGACCTGAATTCATTTTCTTCCGTCTCCTTGATGGTTTACTGTGTGTGGATTACCAACTATTGTTCGTACGTCATGCACATCAACAAATCCAGGTCGCAAGGTTTATTGTTGCCCTCGAAAGGTATTCTTTTTTTCAATATCAACTGTACGAGAATTGCTCAGTTGACGTAACTTTATGGTTGCAGAAAGGGAGAGAGAAAATATATAAGGCCATCCACTGTCGACCCACTGCACTTCAATGGTTTCAGCTGCCACATCAGCGCCACATCAGCTTTCCACTATATTACCCAAAACTACCCAATCCATCCACTATCAACCCACTATCATTTAATTAACCCATAAAATAAAATAATAATAAAAGAAGAGAGAGAAAGAGGTGAGAGATAGAGACAAAGAAGAGAGAGAAAGAGGGGGTGGGGTGGGGTGGGGTGGGTGGTTTGCAGCGGCTTGGTGAAACCAAAATGTGGAACCCGAAATAGGGGCGCGGCGGTGTTGTGTGATGAAGCCGACGGGTTGGTGTTTGCCGAAGGTA
Source organism: Centaurea solstitialis (assembly GCA_030169165.1). NCBI lineage: Eukaryota > Viridiplantae > Streptophyta > Magnoliopsida > Asterales > Asteraceae > Centaurea > Centaurea solstitialis. The sequence continues at coordinate 16,789,492 of CM058041.1, forward strand.
ACCCGAAGGTTACCCGGCTTCCACTACGGATAATAACATATTTGTTTATTAACAATTTAATATATAATAAATATTAAGTTTGTTTATTTATTTATTTTTCTAATTGAAAACTAAACCAATCTTAAAAAGACCAAATTATCCCAGGGTTAATACATCATTTTAACAGAAGTTAGTATAAAGGACCAAATGTGAAACAAATTGGCAACCATCATGACTATCCGAACAACTAATTCAAAGTAGGAAAAGACCTGATAGTTGATGACAATTACAGGGACCAAAAGTGTAATTTAATCTTTCAATAGTTTTTATAAAAATCTTTTAAACAATTAATCAATTATGATGTTGGAGGAAAATATAAAAGTAATATCTCTATCCTAATATAGAGATTTTAAAGCATCCTTTATATTGAAAAATCTCCGAATTTCCTATTTTAAAAATTGTTTAGTACTCAAGCATTTTATCAAACAAAAACTTAATATGTTTTTTTATCTTTTTTCATTATTTTAACAAAGTTATCGAAAATGTTATAACCAAAAGAACCATTAAACACCCAATAATTCAACTTCGTTGTCAATTACCAAACAAAGTGAAGACAAATTCAAATAGATGGGTACATAATCAATAATGAAAAAAGTTTTACACCATAGTAAAACCAACCATATTTATTTCACCATTTTGTAGGAGCTTCCATAGTCCAATTTTAATATCACAACTTATGGCCATGATGGTGTTGGGCAGTAGCACTAGTAGATGCTTGATCTCCAGCATCAGTCATACCAGAATTCAAATGCAAACCTTTTCGGAAATTCTCGATTTCGCTCTTCCTGATGTCTTCTTCGATGTGTATATCGTCTTCCACCGAAAGCATCACCCTTTCGGTCCCATTCGGTCCTTGGACGATGCTCTCTTTCACCGTTTTGTGTTCATCAATGTGCACGTTTTCGGCCTTTTGGACCGTCTTCCTCTTCTTCTTGAGGAAACACCACAATGCCGCCATAATGAACGCCAAGAAGAAAACACCTCCACATGAAACGAACACCACCACGATGATTGTGGTATGGTTCCCCGGAGAAGGTGGTGGTGGTGGTGGGATAATATGTGGAGGCGACCGCGGTGGGATGCTATGTGGGGGTGGGGGGATCATATGTGGAGGAGACCTCGGTGGGATGCTATGTGGTGGCGGTGGTGGGATCATATGTGGAGGCGTCCGCGGTGGGATGCTATGTGGGGGCGGGGGTGGTGGGATCATATGTGGAGGCGATCGAGGTGGGATGCTATGTGGGGGCGGTGGGACCAAATGCGGGGGAGATGATGGTGGGACCGGATAAGCTGGTGGTTGTGAGGGTTTAGTGGGAGAAGGGGGTGGTGGTTTGGCGGCGGGAGATGGCGGTTTTGCGGTGGGAGATGGTGGTGGAGGAAAATGTGGGAATAGATAGTGTGATTCCATTGTGATTAATTAGTGAAATAATTAATATTGAAGAGATTGATGGAATGGATTTGGGATGTGTAGCAAAGGGTGGAGAGGTGGTTTATTTGTAGTTGATGAGGAGATTATTACTTACAAGTATCAATAACTTGTTGCACATTTTAAGCTTTCAAAGTTTTTTTTTTTAAACATTGATTGTATTGGAAAACACTTCTACAAAGTGTAAAGCTTCCATATTTTTCTATTTTGGAAAAATGTTCCCAAACTAAAATGTTGTGATTTTTCAATTACTTAGTTAGATTTGGTTTTTTTGTAGTCATTAAATTAATAAACTTTATATTTTGGACATAAGTTTTCTTTTTAGTTTGTGAGGACCACAATAACGATAACTGATGAGAACTAATAAAATTCAACGTTATCAATATATAAAAATGAATTTTACCAACAAATGTTATTGCCAGATCACAATTTAAATACAAATTATCAACAAACAAAATGACAATATCACTAAGTAATCTGTTGTTGTCCAATGATGGATTATAATTTATAAATGGTTTTATGACACACTATCATAAATAAGGGGCTTGTACTGATGGGTGCGGCAAGTCATTGGGTAACTTGCGTGTCGCACATTGGGTCTCTAGCTTTTTCAAGCTAGTTATACGAATATGATTAAGACTTAGGTGTTTGTTTTCTATGAGGTTTGAAGTCTTAAGTCTGATTTTGCATCTAAAAGTTAAGAGGTGGATGGTTCACTTCTTAAATTTCAGAAGATAAGAGGTTTTCAAACCGTTTACTTAAAAGTAAAACTAATAGTCTTAAGTGTAAATTTCTTAATTTTCTAACATAGGAGGTTTCAAGAGAAACATCCCCTTGCCGTTTTAGTGTTTTACCCCTTCAAGCTCATTGTAACCCCTCTTTATTGATTGCCATTTTCTTTTTGAGTTTATCACTTGCCATTTTCGCTTAAATGAGTACATGTTTTTGCAATTGAGAAGCGGGGGCGGGCACGGCCATATGTCCAAGGCTCAAAGGAAATTGTGACCCAACTTTTTTAGTATATACTATATATTAGTAATTTACAAAAATTATAAATAAAAAATTAAAACAAATATAGAGCCAAAAAAAAGTTAGCATCATCTTAAGAGTCCAAGCATATATTAATTAGTTAAATTGGAGAAGAAAACTTGTAAAAAGTTACTTGGTCTATCATTTAATTTTATCGTTTCTCTAAGTTTTTTTTATCTCGTATTGATATATAAAAACTATTTTTTAGAGCTTTTATACACAGACCACAAGCAGTGGTAACTAACACTAGCAACAGTAATGTTTAAAAGCAGTGGTAATGCTAGCAACATTAAGTTAAAAGCGGTAGTAACAGTTAAGTGCAGTGGTAAGTCGCGCGAAAGAAAGTTAAAAGCGGTAGTAACTACAACAAACAGTGGTAAACACGCGAGCAATAGTAACTAGCATTAATAACTTTAAGCAGTGGTAAATGGCGAATACTAGCAACAGTAATCACAAACAGCGGTAGTAACATGCGAGCAATGGTAATTGATAACTAGCGGTAGTAACATGCGAGCAATGGTAAGCGATAGTAAGCTAGCAACAATATATATTGCATTAGTCATCTTCCATATACTCTTTATTTTTGTGTTAAAATATAGCAGATTTCGTGTTATTAACTAAGAAATACATTTTAAAAACAATTCTCAACTATGTGAGACAACCTAAGTTATATCTATATTTAAGATTTCTAAACTACTTCATTTTTTTATACATTATTGACTTCATATTACCTAATATTAAGTACATGAATCTTAAAAACTTTCATATCTCTAAAACAAGAACACGATTTCAAACAATAACCAACATGAACTTTTGCTTCTAAGATCGACATATATTAATTTCAACCCGAAAATTTTAAAAGATGATGAAAAAGCATTATATTAATGGTTTTTAAAAATTATTGATGGTTGTTAAAAAGTTTGATTGATCTTGCGCTAGAAATAACTAGAAAAATGGCAACGTGTTTACTCAATCTGGTGCTATCCATCTTTGACAACTCTTTACCAAGGTTAGAAAATATGTTCGATATTGTTGTCAATAAGTCCTTTAATTAGCTGAATAATCCTTAGACGAAAGGAGTGTCATAAAACTTGATATAGTGGAGAACCCTCCTTGTAATTGTCTCGAAAAGGTGTAACTTTGTTCTTTTTTCCGCTATCCTCTTGCTTGCTTCTAATGAATTGCCGTTTAAAAAAAAGGAATACCAGAAGAAATTGTTTCATATATATTATTAGTATTTCTTAAATTCAACTCGGGGCCCATTTTTCATCTCGTTTAGGAATGGGCCTGCCGAGAAGCCTGGCAGCAATCATCAAAATCCAACCCATTTGAGAAAGATGCCTTCATTTGTCGAACAAAACCCATAGATATATGGGTCAAGGGTTTTCATTTGCCGAACCCATCTGTGTTAACAAAGGTAGATAAGTGAAGACGGATGAAGCAAATCCATGGATATGGGTTGTGGGTTTTGTTGTTGTCAAACCCCTTTTAGGAAAGTTGAAGAAAAAAACGGAATATATAGTAATGAAAAAGATAAAGTTTCTAGACAACAACGGGATCTAGTTAATCATAATGTTTTAAAAACCGGGTTTTTAGTTGAATCGGTGTGATGATCAGTTCACGGTTTGACCGGTTCAACCACTAGTTCAACCGGTTCCAAGCATTTTTATGTATTTTCCATTTTTCTACATTCACATATATAAAAAACCAACAATTTGATATCTACAAATTAAAAAACATTAAAAATATACATTACAATAAGTTTTACATTAATCCAAAACATTTTTAAAAAATACAAGTTTTACACACATTTTTTTAAATAAAACGGGTCAACCGGTTTTTTTATCGGTTCAATTCACCGGTTCGACCACTAAACCAGCCGGTTTAATCCGGTCCTTAAAACGCCATAGAACCAATCACAATTGACCCGGTCCTTTCACCGGTTCCCGGTTCGACCGGGCCGGTTCGACCGGTTTTTTAAAACATTTGTTAATCATGAGTCTTGACATTTGGGTTAACATGAAACCAAGAGAAGTCCCTAGTGTTAACCAGAAATCAAACTACATGAAACCTTCATTTGAGATAAACAAAACAAACCCCCTTTTGCAATGCACCTCATAAATGGCAATAACGAATGTATGCATCCAACTATTGATGTTATCTTTCCCAAACTCAAAATTGACACCGTACATATTTATTGATTCGATCTGTTTGAATATGATTTATATTTTTCCTTTTTGTTTGATTTTGATTTTTGTGAGTTTGAATTAAATTTGCTTTGATTGATCTCTTGGTTGGAGAAGATGATTTTAATAGAGAAGATGATATGGTTCGGTCGGGGTGGGAGCGGGAGATGGGGTCAGGGGTGTGAAAGAAGATTGTTTAAGAGCATAAAATAGCAAAAAGACGGAAATGATGGAAAGACTAAAATATCCCTAGCTAACAAACCTTTTTTTAAACAAGAGTTGGTCAAAGGAAAAATGAGACAAATTGACGACTACAATAACAAAAATTTTAATTAGTATAAAACAAGGAAGAGAATCGATAACGATTGACAACCATAGAGACCAAAAATATAATTCGCTTTAAACTAAACAAAAATTTAACATTATATGAATTATAAGTTTTAATTTTAAATTGATTGACGCCGGTAATTTCAAGGATTTGAATCGTTTTGAAATAGCAAACTTCATATTTGGTCCCTGAGGTTTAGTTAAATCTTTAAAGGTGGGATATTAATAATTCAAGCTTTCATTCTCTAAGTATGAATTTTGTTTTGAACGTGTGGAATCTGACCAAGGGTTTATGTAGGTTGGGTTAGGCGGTTTTTGACATTTGTATAATCCACCTCAATTATAGCGATTTAATTTTTTTTTAACTCAACTCATTTTAAAGTATAACCCAACCCAACTCATTCAAAAACATAACTCAACCCCAATGCAAACCAACATTTGTTGGAAAGGGTAGGTAATAAACATAAGTTTAAAAACGAAATACGGTAAATAATACTAAATACGAACTCGGCCAACCTTAACCCTCATCGATTGAATTCATCCTCACAATCAATTGAATATTTTATTTCTTTTTGCATTAAAACTCCTAACATTTAGCAAATGTTTTTCACTATTCCTAAGCTACAGTATCTAGATTTTTTTCCTTTAAAAATTTAATAATGGAATGGTCTTTATTGTGTATAGCTTTTGCTATATATATATATATATATATATTTATATTTATATTTATATTACATATAAAGATATGGTCTTTATATACATTGACACATATAGCTTTTAAAAATATATACCTGATGTACTTTGTCTACCTATAAATATAATATGTATTTATTTATGTTTATATAAAAATTATATATCACACATAAAATTTTTGTATGTAGAAAACTTTTATACATTTGCAATTACAAGATTCTTCTAAAATTAATAATCAAAATTTAAAATTTAAAATCTCAAAAACGAAATTATATCAATTTCTAACAGTTTTTTATTTTACACAAATCAATATTAATTATAATAATAAAAGTTTTCACTTACCTATTAAATTCCAATTTTTTTTCTAAATTCTTATTTTCAAAATTTCGTCTTGGTTCTCTTACATAGTACTCATTCTTAAGGTTATTTTCGTATTTGGAGAAAACCTTTCTCTCTCATTCTTTCTCTATTTTGGAGAAAGTTTTAGGAAAGTTGTTGGAGCACAATTTAGGTTAAGATCCCCGTTTTTTTTTTCTTTTCATTTTCTCTATTTTGAGAAGCTATTGGAGATGCATATATATATACGTCAGGTTGAAATGAAAACTCATTTTTCATTATAAATGTGAGGACAACTGAGAGCGCACCACGTGTCATTTTACTTTGAATCGGGAATTGATATTGCCACGGACGTTTTTTATCCATCCACGGCTACTTTTTCATAAGTTACATTTTTACCCTTTCTTTTCATGAAATTAATTACCTTTGACTTCTTACATTAGACCTCTTTGGCTTCTCACATCATACCTCTCCAACTTTTGACGTTGCCGGCTGTCAACCGACCGACGACCGTCCACCCACCACCCCACCGCCCGGCGACCGTCTACCCACCGCCCCACCGACCGGCGACCTCCACCAAGCTTCAACCGTCAATCGATCTCAGATCTCATATCGCCGGCCCTCCTCTCACCTCTCACCTCGCCGGCGCCGCTCGCTGCCTCTCCTTCGCCGGTCTCCAGTCGCTGCCTCCCCGTCGCCGGTCTTCTCCATCGTCGTGCTTATGCCTCGGCGTGTTTCTCGACCGGAGGTGGTCTTGAAGAAAATACAAAAACAAGTACCACCACCACCACAGACGCATCATCATCATCTTCCTTTTGATTTTGAGCTGGTTACCATCAAACCCAATTCCTACACCTCTCTCCGGGACATCCTACCGTCGCCGGCATCCGCCGTCCACTCCCCGAAACCGCCGTGCTTGGAGACCGATTCAAGGTATGAAATCTCTATTCGCAACCGTCTTGTGAAACAGACGGCATGGGCTTACCTTCAACCCATGTCTGCCACCTCCCCTCAACCCCACCATGGATCCACCATCTTCCACCGCCTCTGGACCCAACTCTCCGGCGCCCTCCTCCGTCTCATAACGGCGGCCTTCGAATGTGTTGGGTTTTTGTGGGTATCCTTGGATCAAACTGACTCGAGGATTATCTCAGATCTATCAAACCTCGCTGGTTTGATATATCTCATAGGTTAATCAAACTGATAAAACCTTCGCGATCAGAAACACGCTGTTTCTGATCTAGTCGTGCGGAAGCGATAAAAGCTAAAAACCCATTAAGCCTAATGATCTTTTAATCGTTATAGTTTTTAATCCTTATTAGTTTGGTTTAGATCAATTTACCTGGTTGCTTGAGAATAGATCCACCAATGATCGACCAGCGAACGTCTCTCTAGTAAGACTGTATGAAACCCGAACAAAAACTGAGAGTCGACCGGGGAAAGGGGTCGGTCGGCGCCGATGGAGAGAGAGAGGGAGAGAGAGGAAAACTCAAACTGACTTTTCTTAGCTGATAGCTTAGATTTTTCCTTAACCCATAAGCCTTATTTATATGGAGGAAAAATACAGTTTGTAAAAGATCCAGTTTCCTTTTATAATTATGTAACGTCCAATTTTCAAAAACGGGATTTTTTTTAAAGGTTTTAAATAAAAAGAATTTAATAAATAAATTTATTGCGAAATAAATACGTTTTCACGGCGAACCGACTCAATAAATGCCAACTAAAAATAAGTAACTAAAAATCCCATTTAATTATAAAATAAAACCCACAAATAAATGCCAAGGTGTCGCTAGAACCGTCATCCACAGGAAAATCAAGCTGGGGCCTTGCCCTTATCCACTTCTAAACCAGAACCTGAAAAAAAATAAACAACGAAAGGGTAAGCGAAAACGCTTAGTGAGCTAGCACTATGCCTATTTCATACTGCCACGCGGGCACATACCACAATCGGTGCCATCACAATCACACATCCCAATCACATCATATCCACATCTTAACGGTTTCCCGCTCTTCGGACCATCCCGCAGTCCGGCCTTAGTGGTTACCCACTCTTCGGATCGTCCCACGACCCGGCCCTAGTGGTTACCCACTCTTCGGGTCATCCCGCAACCCGGCCTTAGCGATTACTCGCTCTTCGGATCGTCCCACGACCCAGCCTTAGCGATTACTCGCTCTTCGGATCGCCCCGCAATCCGGCCTCATCAAACGCATCAACTTACATACATATAAGCAAGCTATAATACGACGAACGTAAAACCCACTCACAATTATAAAAGTGACTCAACCAAATCATGCATACATACACACGAAACAATATAAAACAAGCACAGTGTAACTCACCTTATAGCAGCTTAGGGTACTCCTCGGTATCCTCACGATAACAAGTTAACTCACCTAAACAATTCAATCGTAAAGCACATTACTTACTATCAAATCAATACGAAGACTCGATACCGAAACAAGGGTCTTAGACGTAGCTAGACTAGTCCAATTGCCCCTAAAATTCACACATTGCTATCCTATAACATCCCTATCCATTCCAATACCAAAAACCAACATTAAACGACTTCTAGCAACGAATTAACGGTTCAAAAACAACATTAAGCCCTAGCCTATCGATTACTCGATAATCACTTCAATTAAACCAACAACATGCTTAAGATTCTTACCTTGTGATCTATTAACAACCACACTTGATTCTCCGTCGTTTGCCTTTGAGAATCGCACACACCGCTTAATAATCCAAATTACCGAATTCGTTTTTCCTGGAAAATCAGCCAACTTCGACTAGTTGCTGCTCCTTACTGGAGCCTCCGATGTTCGATCCCTCCGGTCAGATTGAAGAACAATGAGTCGTGAAGCCGCTGTCCAAATTTCATGACGATCCGACGGTTAACGAGGGAGAACGAGCCGATCTCCCACGGCTGCGCAATCCTGACAGCAATTTCGAATTTTAACCCCAAAGTCATTATAATCGATTTCAAAGCAAAACCATAACAATACTTATTCCTAGATTCGATTTACATCGAAAACCCAACCATAAACAATCTCGAAACATCAACAATCAAAACCCTAGATTCCGGAACGATTATTAACGATATTAGTAACCATACCTTACGTGATCGAAATACGAATCCAAGCCCTCGATCACCTCTTCTAGTTCGATCTTTCTCACTCTCTCTTTCGGTTTCTCTCTCTCGGTTTCTCTCTCTCTGTTTCTTTCTCTCCAAGTAAAAGAATGGAATTAGGAGGAACTAATTAGGAGAGTTGGGGTATTTATAAACCCGGGCCGGACCTCTCTCCTAGGCTAAGCCCACTCCTAAATCCTAAGCACACACAAATATCCAAATTTTAACCCAGTTATATTTTCTAACTAACAACAATAATAAACTATTAAATTAAATGAGTAAATAAGGAATTTGGGATGTTACAACTCTCCCCCACTTACACGGATTTCGTCCCCGAAATCAATCTGAAAACAATTCTAGATACTACTCCCGCATTTCAGCTCATCAACGGCTACTGACCTCTAAACGTAAGCAAATACTCTGCCTCTCTACGTAACAACACTACCCAACCAAAAAGTGATGTGTCGCAATGCCCATCATCTCCTTGACTCCCCCAGAAGGCATCAAAATCAACGCGTCACACAACTTCGCTGTAAAACTCGAATGCCGCTTGCTAATCTGCACCCCAAACACCTAATCCCGACAGTCCCTACTTGACCCTTGAAGCCAACGAGTGTAACCACCAGTGTAGGAAACACAAGCGTCAAGTAAGACTAGTCTGGATCACAACTCGACCTCCACAAATCCCTTGTACCTAACTTCCTCCAACTTCAAATACTGTAACATCAACAACTTCGTACGAACGAGCATCCGTTCCACGCTTTTCTATAATAACATTCGAAAAACTATCACCGACCTATCAAGCATCTGCCTATAGACCCAATTCATAAATCCACCAATGCAGCTGGACAGCGGCGAGGCCAGAAGGCCTCGCTAAGAACTCACAATGTCCGTAACTGGCTCTGAACGCTGTCTTGTGGATGTCTTTCCCCTTCACCTCAAGCTGGTGCTAAAACGAAGAGAATCAAACTTGAAACCACGCCGCTTCCTGAGACTGCTCGAACAAGTCACCTATTCTAGGTAAGGGATACCTACTCCTGATGGTAACCTTGTTGAGTTCCTGCTAGCCACCACACATGCGACGACTCCCGTCCTTCTTCTTCACGACCCACAAATGGCGAACCCCAATGCTAGCTACTCGGGCGGATAATCTTTTTCCCGGAGAGTTCATGCAAACCCCATAGTTCTTAGAATCCAAGTGACGCCGAACGACTGGGGTCCTCGCAACTATTGCTGTTCTGAGCATCAAGTCGAACCTAATCTCAACATGTCTATCGGTCGGAATCCCGATAGATCTCCCGAAAGCACGTCCGAAGGTTTACTGTCTACCGATACTACCTCTCGACTGATTGTTTAAGGCGTAAGCTAAATAACCTGTGCATTCACGTGACAGGTACCGTCTCCTCATCGTGACCGAGCAGAACGTCGTCTTGGTTCGCTCTCCTTCGCCGTACACGACCAACTATCCCTCCCCCACTTGGGCCTTGGATACTAACCAACTGGCCTCCTGAATCTTCTTGGCCATAAACTCTATAAACAGCAAATACTGCTCTCTAAGCAGCCATCTAGAGTAACCTCGGGTTGAGGATGTCAACCCATCCCAAAACACGGCTCTAAGCTCCTTTTATCCTTATCCATTAACAACTGCAATCAAAACCCATATTGGCATAGGGAGTGTCCTCCGGCCCTGGTATCCAGCACGTAGTCAAACATCGATCCTTCTTTTGCTTAGGCAGGACATTTGGGAATGCTTCGACGTCAATGTGGCTGCGTCTTCGGTCCCGCCTCTGCTACAGACCTTGGCCTCCAGATTCCTAACCGCTAGATCTGTCTTGATCTTCAGGTCTATCATCCGACAACATCTCTCTCTCCAACTAAAGAGTCTAACCTAACCACAACTGCTGGAATGTCTCTCCAACCTTAACATAAACATCTATCCTTGAGTTTGGGCTTACTGTCTCTAGGTAAAACCCCCTCCCTCTATTGACCACCAAAAACTATATCCAACAAGATATTCACCTAGAACCATGCCCTACGACATGCACTAACGTATTCTCAACCGTACTGCTCTAGGATCATAGTCAACCAACTGAGTGTTCTAAGGAGCCCACTACTCTCCACACTGACTCTACAGGTCTACAGGTTTAACTAACCTATAGCGCAATCCGACTCCAAACCAACTCTTTCCAAAACCTCAGGATGCCTCAAAATCCTATCAAGAATCAAATCCGAACGAAAACTATAACACGGCTTTTAGAAATCGGGACGTACGATTTTCAGCATTTAACATGTTTAGAGATCAAACAGTTTAACATGTCTACAATAGGCTTTAGAAAAACATATCAAAATGAAAGTTTTAGATCAGCGTCTTAGGATTCCAACGAATCAAGAATGGACTGAATCGGGTTTAAAACAAGTCTTGTGCGAATTTTTGAAAACGGTTGCGCTATTTTCGTCTAAAACAGGAGCTGTTTCGTAAAACTCAGATTTTAGACACTTTAGCATAAAAATTACAGGTTGTTCGTGTGACTATAATTTGTAGTACACTGCTGGGGGTTTCCAAACATATATCGTATGAAGTAATCCGATAAACGAGCGATTAGTTATGATTTTTACAAGCAACATAAAATTTTCAGAAAAATTTCCAGCAGCTTATAACTATAAAATCATGTTTCTATATGTAAATTCGAAAGAAGACGTCCAACCAAACGAACAACTGAATTAATAGAAACACTCAATAACCTTGATCAACAAAGCACATTAAGCATGAACGAATAGATCGAATGACATGAATGAAAACATAAGGAGCCCGTACACGTATCAAACAAACGCAACGAAAATTTAGCAACTCTCACCAGTTGAGGAATCCGTAACGAAGAAACAAGGAATCCGTACTGGTGCTCATAATCCACTGAGTGTAAATAAGCAGTCTAAACAACTCTCACCAGTTGAGTGCTCCTAAAGTCACCCTTCTAAACGTTTAACAAAGTAATTTAGGAACAGTACTACTTGAGGTCATTCCACTATCCACATCTAGAGTGTCCTACTACACTCTCCTTTAATCATAGCTAAAGCTCACGCAGTACTTAACAATAGTCATTAGTGCACATGCAATCCTATCGACTAGATCACGCCCCCACACATATAAGTTTATAACACATACGTTTAAACCTCAAACAGTCATTCTCATGCAGTATCATAAGCAACAAATAACCTCATCAAATTGTATTTACAGCTCAAGCATTCATCGGTCCCCTAACTGTCGTCAATCAAATTGAGATTCCCAAGATTTAATCAAATTCAAATCTACACCGGTGTTTATAGTAGTACTATTATTTGGGCCCGTACTGCTATAACCAACCGCAAATCGATAACCGGCTTAAGATCACTAGACAACAATCAAACAAGAACATGCCCAGTAACCCCTTACCGACTTCTCGAGGTGTTTACATTTGAGTTTGATACCATCCTAAATCAATCTCAATCCTATCGACTAAGTAGGTAGTCCACAAACATAAATTACCAACATACTCCAAGAGGAGTTGCCAAAAATCACAATTCAAACGTTAACACATAATCACTTTGATGGCACAAAATAAACAAATATAGATAGTGCTACTCACCCCCATCTTGAAGTTCCGTTGACAGTTCCGACCCTTGACCATTTTATTTTTCCCAAAATCTCCTAGTTTAAGTCCAACCACACACACACCCGCAAAGCGTGTGTGCTGATTCTCTTAAACCTAGGCTCTGATACCAAGTTGTAACGTCCAATTTTCAAAAACGGGATTTTTTTTAAAGGTTTTAAATAAAAAGAATTTAATAAATAAATTTATTGCGAAATAAATACGTTTTCACGGCGAACCGACTCAATAAATGCCAACTAAAAATAAGTAACTAAAAATCCCATTTAATTATAAAATAAAACCCACAAATAAATGCCAAGGTGTCGCTAGAACCGTCATCCACAGGAAAATCAAGCTGGGGCCTTGCCCTTATCCACTTCTAAACCAGAACCTGAAAAAAAATAAACAACGAAAGGGTAAGCGAAAACGCTTAGTGAGCTAGCACTATGCCTATTTCATACTGCCACGCGGGCACATACCACAATCGGTGCCATCACAATCACACATCCCAATCACATCATATCCACATCTTAACGGTTTCCCGCTCTTCGGACCATCCCGCAGTCCGGCCTTAGTGGTTACCCACTCTTCGGATCGTCCCACGACCCGGCCCTAGTGGTTACCCACTCTTCGGGTCATCCCGCAACCCGGCCTTAGCGATTACTCGCTCTTCGGATCGTCCCACGACCCAGCCTTAGCGATTACTCGCTCTTCGGATCGCCCCGCAATCCGGCCTCATCAAACGCATCAACTTACATACATATAAGCAAGCTATAATACGACGAACGTAAAACCCACTCACAATTATAAAAGTGACTCAACCAAATCATGCATACATACACACGAAACAATATAAAACAAGCACAGTGTAACTCACCTTATAGCAGCTTAGGGTACTCCTCGGTATCCTCACGATAACAAGTTAACTCACCTAAACAATTCAATCGTAAAGCACATTACTTACTATCAAATCAATACGAAGACTCGATACCGAAACAAGGGTCTTAGACGTAGCTAGACTAGTCCAATTGCCCCTAAAATTCACACATTGCTATCCTATAACATCCCTATCCATTCCAATACCAAAAACCAACATTAAACGACTTCTAGCAACGAATTAACGGTTCAAAAACAACATTAAGCCCTAGCCTATCGATTACTCGATAATCACTTCAATTAAACCAACAACATGCTTAAGATTCTTACCTTGTGATCTATTAACAACCACACTTGATTCTCCGTCGTTTGCCTTTGAGAATCGCACACACCGCTTAATAATCCAAATTACCGAATTCGTTTTTCCTGGAAAATCAGCCAACTTCGACTAGTTGCTGCTCCTTACTGGAGCCTCCGATGTTCGATCCCTCCGGTCAGATTGAAGAACAATGAGTCGTGAAGCCGCTGTCCAAATTTCATGACGATCCGACGGTTAACGAGGGAGAACGAGCCGATCTCCCACGGCTGCGCAATCCTGACAGCAATTTCGAATTTTAACCCCAAAGTCATTATAATCGATTTCAAAGCAAAACCATAACAATACTTATTCCTAGATTCGATTTACATCGAAAACCCAACCATAAACAATCTCGAAACATCAACAATCAAAACCCTAGATTCCGGAACGATTATTAACGATATTAGTAACCATACCTTACGTGATCGAAATACGAATCCAAGCCCTCGATCACCTCTTCTAGTTCGATCTTTCTCACTCTCTCTTTCGGTTTCTCTCTCTCGGTTTCTCTCTCTCTGTTTCTTTCTCTCCAAGTAAAAGAATGGAATTAGGAGGAACTAATTAGGAGAGTTGGGGTATTTATAAACCCGGGCCGGACCTCTCTCCTAGGCTAAGCCCACTCCTAAATCCTAAGCCCACACAAATATCCAAATTTTAACCCAGTTATATTTTCTAACTAACAACAATAATAAACTATTAAATTAAATGAGTAAATAAGGAATTTGGGATGTTACAAATTATCTCTAAACCTTTTTCCTTTTAATTAGCTGGAAAAGAATTTGCATACGATAATTATAATTTATTTATAAAATCTTTATTAATTAACTATTATATATTTATTTATCTTAATAAATATATAATATCCTAATTAATTAATAACCCTCCAACTTTGGTAATTCTGACTGAAATTACCCAATTGATTTATAATATACTATTATAAACTCTAATTCTCCATTTCTGGGTTTCATCTAACTTGTTCGACTTATAGGTCCTCACAGGTGTGACCCTCAAGTGTCTTGTAACATTGGATGTGTAACCACTTGGTTTGTCAACTCTGCACATAATTCCTAACAGACTCCCACTTGTGCAAGTTGGCAATACCGCCTTTGATTTCACTGACCTAAGGAGGCCCCTAGACAGGCACTTAGGCTGACCAGGTTACAAGAACTCTTATACCCAGACTGGTGATATAAACATTCCGTAAGGAACTGGTATCTATGAAACTACTGTTCATTGATTGGGTATATCTTGGCTTTTCCCTTTGCATCGCGATATTTCATCTGTGAGTATGAGCTTGGAAGGTGTCAACTCTAAATACTCAAGATTCTGTTCTCTTGATTATCTGACTTTCACTGATAGGTAAACGACAAAGAACTAATCAGTTCGTTTAGGCATGGCCATGCACTTCATCAGTATACTTAGTCAGTCAAGATGGGCCCAGAAATATCTCTCTTCTGAGAAGAGGTGCAAATCCCATCTTGCATACCTGCCTTTAACACCACGGCTTCCGCTGAATCTAGTTACACCCTTTATAGCCACCCTGTTACGGCGTAGCGGTTGAGTGCACTAAGAATTCAGTAGTCCTCATGATATTAAATCAGATACCTCAGGTGATAGGGACAACCACTGTGAGATTTACTTATGACTGTTTCCAAGAAGTAATCTCAACCACGGATCACGTCCGATATTTGCTACTCTATCAAATATCTGTGTAACTTTTAGTCTACAACACTTGTAGCTGTTATTCAGCAACTGATCATAACTACCTAAAAGTTCACAATGACTTTAACGCCTTATCATGCTCCCACAATGATAAGTTGTCACGGACAGATTTTGAATGAAAAATCGGAGACTGATTTCATTCCTGGATATATCAAAAACATGCAAAAATGTGAAAGTGATAAAGAAATCAATCTTGTATAGTCCATATTACACGCTGTAATAATAACAAGATCGAATGTCTTTTCTTTAATAACTTTCATAATATCTATTTAACGTTTGTTAGATACTGGTCTAAAATAAAGTATCACCTATCTTTAGTTTAAACCCTTTGATTAAAGTTTACCAATCTAATCAAAGTGATAACCAAAAACACAAGTCTGTTTATACGATCTACTTGTATCTGCTAATTATTGTTCTGCAAACACCTTATAAAACAATAACTAGACTCTTATCATATTCCATGAACTCGGAGACCTGGACTAACTTCCAGTTCCTGAATATGTAAGACTGCAACTTTCCTTAGTTGCTGTGTAGATGAATGATTTCTACCTGAAATCTGATTCCATTTGCAATACTGGCAATTCTACTGGAATCCTATATTTTAATCCAACACTTTAATTATTGATTTTTAAGTCAGTCACGACCTTTGTTTCATGGGTCTTGAAACTTTTATCCTTTTAACTAAAAGGGTAAATTATATCTTATGAATTCTTATCCTACCTGGATTTATGAATTCCGAGATATATCAATAATTATATCTTTTATTCTTTTATCTCAGACTAGATAGAGAATAAATTGGGCTCCCACTTACTTGCATAAAAACTAACTATTACTCAAAATTTA
Organism: Centaurea solstitialis; assembly: GCA_030169165.1. Lineage (NCBI taxonomy): Eukaryota > Viridiplantae > Streptophyta > Magnoliopsida > Asterales > Asteraceae > Centaurea > Centaurea solstitialis. The sequence goes on from CM058041.1 coordinate 16,806,081, forward strand.
CTATTGACTTAGTCAAAACTTTGATTAGTCAATCCTAATTTCAAGTAATGAACTTTGAGAATTTCCTTTTTATGAAACTCAACTGGATTTGGTCAAATCCTAATTCCAAACCTTGGAATCCTTCTAGTTTCATAAATACTGTTATTAACGCCATCTGAGTTAATATCCTAAATTCTCCTTTTAAAACATTTGAATAAAACTTGATCAAATTTGATTAGTTAATTCTTGAGAATTTCTTTTATAAAACTTAACTGGATTTGGTCAAATCCTAATTCCAGAACTTGGAATCTTTCTAGTTTTATAAATGCTGTTATTAACGCTATCTGAGTTAATATCTTAAATTCTCCCTCTTGATCACAAAACTATTATTCATAAATGTTTTATTCTCAAAACGCATTCCTATAGAATCTCGTGTGTTTTGATAGTTTTTATACAAATTACTTCAATTTCATTAAAGTAATTATAACAGGCATCAACTAGGATCATACAATCACTAAGCACAATCAGATATTTTAATGTCAAGACAATAACTTTTGAAATTAAAACCATCGAATTATAAAATATAATTATTCAAACATTGTTTAAAACATAAATCCCCAAAAACAACTGTTTTAATTATAAATTCAAAATGTCTTGACTTAAATCATCTTGTACTTTGATCCTCAGCAACCTCTGGGCATTTCACTTCTGACCTCCTGCAATATTCATTTTGCTCTAGGTATCAGTATACTTGTAAATCAACAAGTAAGAAGTGACAAGTCAAAGCAATCATAAATTTTCTGAGGTTTACATACCTGCTTCATGATGCTTAGGGCAGTTTTGCCTCCAATGACCGATCTCATTGCATATGAAGCAGCGATTCTCGGTCCTAGCTTTGTTTGGCTTAACTTTCTTGCCCTTGCCCTTGCCTTTGCCTTTCTTGGGTGCACCCTGGATGGCCTGGACTGGTCCTTTTCCTTTACTGGTGCTAGCTTGCCCATTCTTCTTTTTCACCCCTCCGTCTTTCACCATCAAGACATCCTTAGTCTTGTTCTTGTTCCCCATATTCAGTTCAGCTGTCTTTAGCATGGAGTGCAATTCTGCTATTGTTTTCTCCATGTTATTCATATTGTAATTGACTACGAAGGGCCTGTAGTCTTCTGACAGTGAATTGAGTATGGTGTCAGTTGCTAGCTGCAACGGAACAGGATGACCTAGCTTCTCCAGATGATCTAAGTGCCGTTTCATTTTCATGACATGGTCACTTACTGATGTCCCTTTTACCATCTTGCACTCATTGAATGCTTTGGTGGCATCGTAGCGTTCTGTACGAGCCTGAGTCTGAAACATGTCCCTCAGCTGGCGGATCATGTCGTAAGCATTTGTATTTATGAGCCCTGCTTGCAGATCTGGGCTCATGGTTGCTAGCATCAGACAGGCGACATCAAGGAGATCATCCGAGTGCTTCTTGTGGGCATTTCTGGCAGCAGCCGGAGCGTTTGCCGGAGGTGCCTCCCCAAGTGGCTCTTCAAGCACATACCACTTTCTCTCATGTCTGAGCACAATCATCAGATTGCGCTCCCAGTCGAGAAAGTTAGAGCCGGTCAACTTATCCTTCTCTAGGATAGAGCGGAGGGAAAGATTGTTAGTGCTGGTAACAGTGCTTGCCATCTACACAAAATAAAACTTTTGGTCTTAGCAACTGTAAATAGACTGATTTCCAATAAAATATCAATAAACCCTTAAATGATCAATTTATTGGACTAGGATCCTTATTTCATACGTCCTGATGTGCGTAATGTTCTTGCTCCACCAGACCCGTATTTATTTCGGTAGGTAAGGACTTTTACCAATCATATCTAGCTGACATGACTCCTAGATCTTTTCGGGACTTATGGCAACTACCTGTGCATGTTTTAGTCCCTCTTAGTGCTTTTTGGCCCGGTACCACCCGGTGAACATTATAGTACCAAAACAGATCTCACCATTTTGGGGACCTGATCACTATACTCTGGCCGGTACCACCCGGAGATAATTCGCAGAGTTATGTAACCCCTTCAGCTTCAGTTTGAACACAGACGTTGAATGTGTGATCACTTACAACGCCTATGTACTTTACGCCGAAGGTGCCCCTAGATGGGTTGCACTACTGATCTATGATTTTCGGGGTTTTGAAAAACTTTAATTCCAGGCTTTTGAAAAACTGATTGTTATAAAGGCTACTTATGTTTTAAACTAACTGTTTCAAACATACACGTAATTTTAAAATTAACTGTTCTAAAATTACTTGCTAATTAAAACTAACTGTTTTAACAGCACACCTAGTTGATTAAAACTAACTGTTTTTGTCAACTTGCCTTTTATATAAAACAATCACCTATAGGTTTTTTAAATCAAAAACTATCGTTTTGAAAAGTTTAACGAAACTAAAACCTATATTCCTTTTGTGATATAAACTAGTTTTAAAGTAACAACTCTATTTAAAACTATTAACATGCAAGATATCACAAATAATTAATCAACCATGCAATTAAACAATAATTAATCACATAGTTCCTAATTATAGTTTTTGCCAACGTTTCCTAGGGACCAATAATGACCTATTCTACTAAAAGCTTCGGAACTCGCGTAGCTCCCACTGGCCTCGCCATGTTTTGTTAGTACTCCGTTAGGATGAAGAATCTTAGTAGCTCCCACTGGCCTCGTCATCCCCGAAAGAATAAAACAAATATCTATCCTAAGGTCATTATTACATAAGGGGTTGTAAATGGCACGCAGGCCTCCCCGCAAATATGTCAAGGGTCTAGGTTGGCAAAACACTATATATATATATATGTAAAATCAAACTGAAATCCATATATCGAGCTCAAGTATTTACGTAAATATAAAAGCAATATTAAAAATAAACCTGGATCCGTTAAAATTATCTTGTCTCTATTATCGCAAAATTTGGTTTTATAACTGATTCGGAAAAACAAACTGTTTTATGAACCAAAAACTTTTAGACTGAAAAATGGCTTTTACTTAAAGGGAGATTTATAAACAATAAATCCTAAAACCATTTTGTCTAAGAACAATCCTTTTATCCATCAAACTGATTTTAACGATCCAATTTTATAATACTGGCCTTAGTGTTTTAACACGATATTAGGCTCATTTGAATTTACTTAAAAACTGATTTTATAAAAGTTTATTAAATTGGAAAAACCAGAAACAAAAATTTTACTCGATAAAATTCCCAAGTAAACTTATTTTGGATAAAATGTCTTAAAAACCAAACGAGCTCTTTTTAGGCCATAACTTGGCCCAAAGAACTGGGCCTTGGGCCTGGATAACGCAACTAGGCCCAAACACGAAAAACCCTAGGTTCTTTCTGTGGTCAAGAACTGCCACCTACCATCGTATTAGTGGTGCGGTGATCGGCTTCGGCCATAGCCGTCGCCACCACCGCTCGCCTTCATCGAAACCTGTTGCCACCATCAATCATCGCAAAAGGCTGTCACCACCACGCTGGTGGAGTTGCCGTGGTCTATCCACAATCCGGCTACGGCCGAACGCGGTGCGGGTTTTTATTGAATGCGGAACCGTCGATCACCATCATCACTAGGCATGGCCGTGAGGCAGCCAGTGGTGGTTGGTCTGGCGGCGGCTAACGCCACCGCCTTGGCTTGGCCTTAGGGCAGCCGGTGGTTGGCCTAAGGTCGTCCATCACCACCGCACATCGCCTACCTCCACCGAAACGGTGGTTTTGGTTTGGTAGTTACCGGATTGCCGCCACCACCTCTCTGGTGGTCCAGCTTGGCGTCCGTCGCTGGGTGCGGCGGTTATTGCTGCTGTGAACACCGCCGTCCACCACCTCTGTGATGGCTCGATCGAATACCACCGCCACCACAAACGGTGGTGCGGTGGTTGGTTCTACACCCTCACGTCGCTATCGTCGTTTGATTACTACTACCACCATCATACAACCGTCGCCGCCACCGCTATGCACGGTGATTTCCGTTGTCGTGATCGGTTTTGGCCATCAACGAACACCACCGTCGCCTTGCGGCTTCGGTGGTTGTTCCATCGCGTTGATTCAGCTACCACCATCCACACCACAACCACCGATCTGGGGTGCGGTGTGGTGGTTGGTTACGATAACCGACGCCGCCACCACAAGCTGTGGTGCGGCTGGTGTGTGTGTGTGTGTACATAAGTGCCGGCGAATTGAATAAAACCCACTATCACCGCCTACCGGCGGCGATTTTTACAACCGACGCCTCCACCACTATCTGTGGTGTGTTCCGTTTGGGCAAGGCAGCCAGAAGCCGCCACCGCTATGCGCGGTGCGGCCATCGGTCGTACGAGCGGCAACAGCCGCCGCCGTTACCACCAAGCTGGTGGTTTTGGCCGGTGTTTGGTTCGACAACCAATGCCGCCACCACCACGCTGGTGGTTTGGTTATGGCCACCGGTCTTTGTTGATAATTCGTGTATGATTGAACGATAAACAAAGTTTTAAAAACAAAATTTATAAACCATATAAAGATCAGAATTTTAAACTTAAAACACAAGAAACAAATTTTAACGGATCACACATAAACTGATAAACTGATATGAACAGATAAAAACTAAAAACGATTTATCAACCATGGCTCTGATACCACTGTTGGGTTTTTGTGGGTATCCTTGGATCAAACTGACTCGAGGATTATCTCAGATCTATCAAACCTCGCTGGTTTGATATATCTCATAGGTTAATCAAACTGATAAAACCTTCGCGATCAGAAACACGCTGTTTCTGATCTAGTCGTGCGGAAGCGATAAAAGCTAAAAACCCATTAAGCCTAATGATCTTTTAATCGTTATAGTTTTTAATCCTTATTAGTTTGGTTTAGATCAATTTACCTGGTTGCTTGAGAATAGATCCACCAATGATCGACCAGCGAACGTCTCTCTAGTAAGACTGTATGAAACCCGAACAAAAACTGAGAGTCGACCGGGGAAAGGGGTCGGTCGGCGCCGATGGAGAGAGAGAGGGAGAGAGAGGAAAACTCAAACTGACTTTTCTTAGCTGACAGCTTAGATTTTTCCTTAACCCATAAGCCTTATTTATATGGAGGAAAAATACAGTTTGTAAAAGATCCAGTTTCCTTTTATAATTATCTCTAAACCTTTTCCTTTTAATTAGCTGGAAAAGAATTTGCATACGATAATTATAATTTATTTATAAAATCTTTATTAATTAACTATTATATATTTATTTATCTTAATAAATATATAATATCCTAATTAATTAATAACCCTCCAACTTTGGTAATTCTGACTGAAATTACCCAATTGATTTATAATATACTATTATAAACTCTAATTCTCCATTTCTGGGTTTCATCTAACTTGTTCGACTTATAGGTCCTCACAGGTGTGACCCTCAAGTGTCTTGTAATATTGGATGTGTAACCACTTGGTTTGTCAACTCTGCACATAATTCCTAACAGAATGCCTTTTCAATCAAACCCAAACACTACTCCCAAATTGTCAAAACACCCATTATACTTTAGGTTAATTTGGGTTTGATTTTCTTCTCTAAATTTGTAACAACAGAAAGAAAAAATGAATTGAATGAAAGAAAATCAAGATACAAGTTTTCTTCTTTAATTTCATTACAATTTGTAAATCCAAATTTACAATCTGTTTACAATTTCTTTCTTTAATTTCTTTACAATTTGTAATTTAGGGCGGTTGTGAGAAGTCGGGAGAGAGGGTCTGATGTGAAGTCAAAAGGGTAATTAATTTCATAAAAACAAAGGGTAAAGATGTAATTTTGAAAAAGTAGCTGTGGATGAATCAAAAACTTCAGTGGCAATATCACCTCCCCTTTGAATAATCATTTGTTATTTAGAGTGAATAATGCTAATGTTGTGTTATTTACTTTGAATAATACATGGTTATTCAGAGTGAGTTATGTCACGTGGCACACTCTCAGTTGTCCTCACGTTCGTAAGCAAATTTGAGTTTGCAGCTAAACTTTTCTCTCTCTCTCTCTCTCTCTCTCTCTATATATATATATATATATGTATATATTAGTACATGAATGTTATTCATTATCAATCTTATGTTTTTTTAGTAATGTTTATCACATGTTTGATAAAATTTCAAACTTATCCAAATGTGTTGGATCTTATGTTATATGTTTTACAAAAGAAGTCAAAGTATGTAATACATATATGTTTCCTAAAAGAAAAGGTGAATTTTTCTGGTGTAGGCTTTATAGAGTTAAAAAATAATCATCCTAATTTTAATTGGTATTATGGTATAGTTAACTAGAGACATTGAACACAACAAAAACTACATTAACCCAATTTTAGTTTCATATTTTCTCACAAGATTTTCTTTTTTAAATTAATAATGAATCGCCGCTTGCATTATATTTATCCTATCGATTTATGTTACATTTCATTATTTATTTATTTCCTTATATTTTTCTAACCTTCCATCTCCTCTGCAACGCGAGGGCCAAAAACCCTCGTTATGACTATATACGAACCCGGCCAACCTCAAGCCGAAACTCAACGAACCCGAAACCAAAAGCAAACCAAAATCTAAAACCCAAAAATTCGGGGCTTGATTCTAATATCTAAAATTTGATCAGGTTTTTGATTTGTCCATCGGATCCGCCCAATGCACACCCCTAGCTCCTAAACATAGGAAATGTGATTAAAAAAAATGCAAAGTTACAACATAAAATAAACATATGTGATTTATTTACGCAATAAAAAATCAAACTTCTAACAACATCTACGCAATGAAAAACAGAAACTTTGGTTCCAACTTCTAGTTTGAAACGTGTTTCATATGTTTATTTGCGTTCATACTTCTAGATTGAAATTTATACTCACTAGTTTTCAACACCAGCGTTACCTGATGTTGAAAACTTTATTTAAGATAAAATGTAAGATATTATTTTTATAATGCTACATCAATAGCTCAACACAACACAACAAAACTTAGAGAATACTAAAGTTACATAAACACATCAATAACTCAATTAACCTTATTTGTAACTTAGTCTTATTAACACGTTTAAAAGATGCAATTAAGTGGATGTCATATATTTGTATTATATATTTTAACATATGCAAATTAAAAGGGTCGATGATAAACAACCAACCTGATAAGTCTAGTGGTTAGGCTAAAATGAGCAAATCCTATAAGATATAAAGAGTCAGCCAAAATAAGTCAATTCCATAAAAGTTCCACAAAATCCTTGTCTCCTTTTAATAAATAGATATCATTATTTTAATATAGCAATTATTCATAATTTGAGAATACTTAATACATCAATTCCAAAATGAGCAAACCCTATTAGTCAAAGAAAGTTCTTCATTCTCGTTTCTCTCTCAAGAATCAATGAATGAATTTTGTTGAATAATCTTATGTTACTTGAGCACTTTATGTTTATTGGTTGGTCGGGTTTTTTAGCACCCCTAATTCTTCCCCTTCCCCATCTTTCATAAAATCCTCTAGAGATTACCTCTTATATGGTCGCCTTTTTTTAAATGGTCGTCTTCTCCAGTGACCCAAGTGGAAAACCTATTTCTTAGAAACCTTATTCAAAACCCATCAATTCTCTTCCTTTCTATCCCTCTTGATTCCATATCATTGGATAAAAATTAGGGTTTAGGATTCTTTCTACATAAGTCTAGTGGTTAGGCTAAAATGAGCAAATCCTATAAGATACAAAGTGAGAGGTGACATAGATAGATAGAGAGAAAGAGAGGGAGATAAAAGAGGTGTTAACAAGGACAAAATCACGACTCTCATCTCCGCTTTATCAAAGGGACCACAACGTCGCTTCATCAGTGGCATGGATCGATGGTCTATGGAAGAGGGATAAGGTCCATATCTAGAGCTCCTAGAGTTCCATGTCTAGTTGGTCTTTTTATATATTTGTGTGTGTGTGTGTGTCTATATATATATATATATATATATATGGTTGAGTTCTTGTTAGAAGTTAAGTTAACGTGATAAGCTTAAGAAGAAATTATCAATCGTTGGATAAAAACTTGATGCACATTAAGATGTATTATTCACTTCTTATGCTTTTCATGTTAAATTTATTCTCACATGATCATTCGCCTATATATATATATACATATATCAATAAATAAGACATAATAAAATTTTGTTAGTTTTGTAATGGTAAAAAAGGGATAAAACTAAAATGCCTCTTGGCTCCAACAAAAAGTTAAACGGAGCTATATATTAAGGACTATTTTCAAAACAAAATGTTATGATCGTATAGTTATCAAAGTTTATGTTATATTCTCAGACCATTCACTAGATCTCAAGTAACAAAATTGAAGTTTACTCAAAAAATTATGAAAAGGTTAGAATTGAAATTTTAATTGCAATGATTTTTGGCTTTTGTCTTTTTAGTGTAGGAGTGGATAAGATAAAATGTGGAATTTTATGAGGGGTACCAATTCAATTTCTCTTTGATTAAACCTTGGGGACCAACATTGTAGTTACTAAAAATAATAATAAAAAAGGGTTAGAAATAAAATTTTATTTGCAATAACTTTGGTGTTATTTTAGAGTAGGAGGAGTGGGTAAGAAATAAATTTATATTTTTATAATACATATATGGTATAACAACTTTTTATATATACATAATTTATATTATTATTACTATAAATAATATTTATAATATACTATGCTAATATAAAATATATATATATATATATTTAAAATAATTTAAAAAATAGGTAAAAAGCTAAACCAACCTTTACTCTAACAGAATTTGTTAACGAATTTTCAAAACAAAATAAGAACTATAAGAATTACATGGACTTATCAAAGTTTAGATTCAACTTTCAAATATTTCACTAAATAACAAGGATCAAAAATTCAAAATTAGAGTTGATTCAAAAAAGTATTATTGGTGGTCCCTCATGAATAACCATTTTTTGGTTTTCATTACTCCAAAAGATAAAATACACTAGTGGTCCAAAAATCATGTTCCGAAACCTAAATTAGTCCCTCCAAATAACTCCGTTAGATGGGGCGCCGTTAAGTCATCATGTGACCCCCACGTGAAGGATTTGGTCTTTTTACCCGTTTCTTGTCATCTTTCTTCTATCTTCAAAAACATTCATACACAGCACCATCTCCCTCCCACCCGCCCATCGATGTCCCAACACCCGACTTGTCACCACCACCCAAAACAATATCAAACCCAAAAACTTAAATCTCAATCTAAGAGAGGGTCATCTATACAAATTCATATCCAAAGGATATTCATACAAATTAATACCTAAATAACATTAATAAATAATTACAAATATACACAAAATTTTCCATCTTCCCGTGTCATGTTGAAGAAAACCAAACCATTGAGAACTAGACTAGAGAATCATATATGTTAAAATCAAAAATCAAACTTTGAAAATCAAATATGCTAAAACCGAAAACCAAACTTCGAGAACCATATTTCAGAACAGAAGTTGAATTGGAACTAGATTGGAAACCAGGTATGAAACTTTTGAAACAGAAGCGGATTATAAACCTTCCCATAAAAGTAAATCTGAAACTTTAGAAACCAAACATGGAAAACCAAACTTGAATTTGAAACCGAAAATCAATCTAATTGAATCGTTATTGAACTCGGATTTAACAAAAAAAAAATTACAAAACCCATGTGAATATCGATCTCTCTTAGACCATCCGCAGCGGTTGGCGTCAAGGGAGTGGCAAGGTGTTGGTACCAATTGTCAACACCACCGAGGATGATTGGTACCAATTGTCAAGCAAGAAAATCGGTATACCCATGCCGGTTGTGTAGACCACCCCACCTCACCCTTACCCTACCATTTCTCTCCTTTCTCTCTATCTCTCTCTTCTTTTTTTTTCTTTTTTTTAATTAATTATTTAGATTGATATGAGAGTCAAGACCACTGTGGATGAATTGGTAAGATGTTGGTAAGATCATGAAAAGTTGATGTGACACTGAGGTGACAGCTGGTACCATTGGCAACAGGGCCGTTCCTGATATTTTATAGGCCCTGGGCGAGATGTTAAAAAGGGTCATCGCTAATTACAACAAAAAACTTTAATATATCGTTTTTATAATAAAAAATAACATAATCTTGAATTTTAAATATATTAGTTCTTACAAAATCATTCTCCGAGTATTTTTGAACACATAATTAATCAATAATTATTTCTAAATTAATATTATCTACTATATCACTTTTACATAGTATCGTCCATTACTTTCACCATAAAAGACATCATATGATAAAATTTTTAATATATAGATTGACATTATTTGGAATCACAATGTTGAATATTTAGAGTAACACTCACTATGAAAAGATGGATTTATAAGATATCTCTAAAATATCTAAGTGTCCCAACTCCCAATAAACACAAGTTTATACAGTCAACCTATAAAACGTCTTATTAGATAGCATTTTAATGGATTTATATGAGATTTTTAGGTGTTTTAACAATCTTTTTAGGACATATTTAAAGTAAAAGTGTTTCATTAGCTATTTTATAGGACACTTTTGAGAGAAGCCATAAAATCATATTTTTATAGGACACTTGTGATTATATGATAATTTTTCAAACAGTGTCATAAATATTAGTTAATATGACAATTTGTTAAAAAACGTCCAAAAAACTTGTAAAATGCCAAATAAATGACCTGAAAACATATTATAACACTTTTATATTTTGTTTGCTTGTCTTATAAATTATAAAGTATTTTATTAGGAAGCTTAGACATCTTAGGTGTCTTATAAAACCAATTTAGTACTAAATATATCAAGAAATTCAAATCAATTAAGTAGTTTTAGAGTTTGACGCTAAATACAAAAAATTAGGAAAACAATAACCAATACTATAAAGTGAACAAATAATTAATGTTTTTACATATCATCTTTGACGGTGTAAACAATTATGTTTTGGGCCTTAATATAATAAAAAGGGTGTTGAGAGAGACACCCCACCCTATATCACCCTACCCTAGTATAGGTTTCATCACTCATTAATTAATCATAATATAATCATTATTCTTCTACCTTCATTAATAATTTTGTCTTTTCTTTTATTATATATATTTATCTTTTCTTCATTATTATTTAACTTTATTTTTTAATTATAATTTTATTTTTTATTATCATCTTGAATGTGAGAATAAAACTTTTACAATTATGCATGATTTATTGATATTTGTATCTCTTAAAGTTGTAAAATATACAAGTTTAAAAATATGTTGAAAAATGAAAGGGTGTAAAAGAAAAAAGATTTTAGTTATTTTTAATATGATAAGGGTGTAAAATAAAAAAAATGAAATTGTAATACATATAAATATATTAATTTTTATATTATTTTACTAGACTATACATTCACGCGATGTAACACAAAGTTTTTCAAATCTAACATAGAGAACTCGAATAAATAAACATCGCATGATGTTTAATTAAATATAATGCTTTTATAATGATGATTTTTTTAATTAAATATAAATATACAATTCTATCCAACAATCTATCTATATATATATTGGATATTCAGTTTTATGGATAGTGGTATTTTTATTTTGGGCGTATAGACTTTGTGGGTTGTGCTAAAGATAGCCTAACTCACGTTCGTATGAAAAATGAATTTTCATTTGAATCTCCCTATATATATATTTTATAATAACTATTCAATTTATAAATAACCATCAATCAAATAGTGGATACTCTTAAACAATAAAACTTATTTTATTTTCTTGTTTTTGGATTATTTTGATGTACTTGGTAAGTAATTTTTTAGACTTTTTAGATGTTTTATTTTGATATTATTTTTATATTACAGGTAATATTTTCTTATAAATTCAAGTAACCTTGAAATGAACTGCAGGTAACCGATTAACTATTAAATTCAAGTAACCTATGATTATTTTATTTTTTTGTACTATCGAAATGAAGTGTCAAAATATAGATAAAAGTAAAAAAAGTATGAACTTATTATTTTATTTTCCTACATACATAAATTAATTTATTAAATGCACTAAATTTGTTTTACTTTTTTATAGTTTGACTGCATTAATTATTTAGAACTTTGATGGTTTGACTAACCAATCAAACATATTAAGATGGTATTATTATGTTATAATTGGTATAGAGTAGGGTATATTGATCCTTAGGGTAGGGTGTCTAAATCCATACCCTAATAAAAAAAGTCCTATTAGATTCTAAAATATTTGTCTCATTTTTATTTACAATTTTTTTATTACTACTATATGTATGTATATATATATATATATATATATAAAATTTTGGGCCCCCATTTTTGTGAGCCCTACGCGTATACTATATTTGTATGTGTGTGTGTATATATATAAATTTTTGGGCCCCTATTTTTTTTGAGCCCTAGGCGTATACTCTACCCGCTCCCTTCCTGGTACAATCTTGATTGGCAACCAGCATAACTACTGTGGAAACACATTTGAAAAATAGGTATCTCATTTTGGTGATTTACAGCCCAAAATGAAAAAAATATAGTGGATATCTTTTTACTAATCTTATTTTGGTGTTGTGAGAGAGGCGAAGAAAGATTAAAAAAATATTTAGATAAAGATGGAATCTTCTTGAAGATCTACATGAATATGGATCCAAATTGTTATTCAAAGTTTTTTTTCTTTAACATTTTTAATTAAAAATACTAACACCAAGTTATTTCATTTTCTAAAAAGCAAAATGATCTTAGGACCAGATTGCCACTCGTTTTTTTAAAGGATTACTTCTTCAAAATGTATCAAACTGTCCTTAACATATTATTGTATGTATCCAGCTAAAAAATTCATTTTGTATATATCAAACTTTATTTTTTAGCCTATTGTATGTATTTTTGATATACACAATAGTATATTGGGGGGATAGTTGGATACACATAATAGACTCAAAAATAAAGTTTGATATATACAAAAGGAATTTTTTTAGATTGATACACACAATAGTATATTGGGGATAGTTGGATACATTTTGAAGAAGTAATCCTTTTTTTTAAGACCACATTACCCCTCATGTAAGGGGCATATGATGGCTTAACGTAGCCCTAGCAGAGTTAGGGGCT